>QEPC01002194.1:80084-91774 GCA_003113815.1 Sphenodon punctatus | reverse complement strand
CATACACACCTGTACGGGAAAGGAAGGGAGGGGGGGAACACAGTGGGACGACCAACAAACACTACACAATGGACAAAGGGGGGGGGAGCCCAGGGCCAGGGAAGCAGAGGGGACCAGTCCAGGGACAGAGCAGGACATGGGGAATGGCACCCAGAACCCCACCAACATCACAGGCAGCAAGGGCCACCCGACAGCCACACAAGCAGCCCAGGCACAGTGGCCCCACAGGGGCCAAGAACGGGCACAGGGGGAGGGCACACAGAAAGGGAATGGCCCAAGAGGCAGTCAGGGACCCCCCATGCCGGCGATGGCGCGTTGACCAGGATGGAGGTGATCCGGAGCCAAAGCGCTGAACAGGTGATCCAACACACACACACCAGAGGAAGCCAGGAGGCACAGTCCAGGGACTCCTGACCCCCATGGTCACAGAGTCCCCCGGGGGGGCACAAGCACAGGTGAGAGGCTGGCTGGACAAGGGTGGACAACAGCACCCGGGAAGCCGGTAGCCATCTCGGAGAGCAGGACACAGCCACGGGAGGGGCCAGCCACAGAGGGGAACACCAGTTGCAGTGAAGGGCAGGGGGGCCGTGGAGGGGGCCTGGAGGCACATTCAGGGTCAGAGGAACCCATGGAACCAGCCTGCACAGCAGCAAGCTCGGTACAGCATGGAGGGAGCGGGCAGTGACCCACGGCAGCAGGGCAGGGGCGGGAGCACACAGCGTGGCTACCATCCAGGGCTCCAAAGACAAAGGGGGCCTCACAGCCAGCTGCAGGGTGTCACGAAGAGGTCAGGGGCAGGGTGGCCCACCAGGTGCACGTAGTGGGGCCACTGAAGCATGCCCCGATGGTAGCCCAGCGCAGACATGTGGTGGGCGACGAGGTAGTATGCCTCGAACAGATCCTGCATGGTGAGCCCCACCTGGACATTGGCTCAGGACCACACATCAGCCAGTGCCACCAGCTCCACTCTGGTGGGCTCTGACAAGTCATAGTCGGCAGCTGGGAGACACGGAAGGTGCCTGAGCTCCAACAGGCGGTGATAAGCTGCTCCATGCAATCACTGGTACCCACGAGCCCCATGGATGCAGCCAAAGAAGGAAACAGTCAAGGCAGAGCCCCACTCCACTAGACAGCTCGTATAGGCAGCCAGGCTGCACACAGACAAGGCAGACACGGTCTCTGCCAAGGACCACCCCACATGTGAAAAGCTTATCTCCAATGTGCGCCCATCAGGAAAGGGACAGAGGCCCAGCACCTCCGCATGCAGTCGGCACTCGCGGGCGCTCGCCTCATAGCCAAAGTAGTGCAAGCCAGAGCTCAGACTCGCGTAGGCACCAGAGAGGGTGTCCTGTCCGGGCAGCTCAGGAGCCCCTGCACAGCCGGGGAATGCCACAGGTCACACAGGGCCATTGTCTCACGAAAGGTCCAGCTGTGGGGGGCACCAGGTGTGGCAGGGCGCGGGAGCCCAGGGGAAGCTCTGCCAACCATGGCCCAGCAAGCTTCAGGTATGAACTGCAGTGAAAGAGGGGCCCCACAGTCCCAGGTGGGATGGGAAGGGAATCAGGGGAGCTCCAAGGTCATGTGATAAGACCACAGGCCGCAACATGGCACGGCTAACGAGCGAGGCGTGGGGTGCATACCCAGCACAGCTGCTGGAACTGAGCACTCAGACCATACAGCCTACACAAATATCAGGGTGGTGAGGACAACAGGCAGAAAACAAAGATAGTAGGGAGGTGATGACAACAGGCATGGAGCTGCAGACTGCACGCCGAGCGCAAGTGGGCCCATGCATGAGCCCCCATGCTGGGAAGGCAGGTGCACTCTAGGGGGCACTCCCTACTGCCGCGCCCTGGCCACCCAGCTGCCACTGGGGCAGCCGGCTGAGGTGCACAGGTGCACAGGGGACCCCACACAGATGCCCGACCGTGGAAAGGGAGTGGGGTGGGAGCGGGGCCAGGCTGTAAAGGTGGGAGCGCACTTGCTCCAGGGGCACCAACCACCATGGATGTGGGACGAATGGGTGCCTGTGGGATGCACCTAGCCATCTGCTCTGAGTGGTTCTGGTCACACACGGACCTCATGCGCATCCAGATGGAGAAGGTGCACCTGGCCTCCCGGCTTCAGGTGTGCATATCCAGGAGCACTGCTACAGACCAGTGTGCCCACCACAGGTGCAAGCACTTCCTGGCCTGGCTCAGGGACCAGCGGGTGTCTGGGGCGGCCCAAAACGCCCTCTGCTGCACCTGTGAGTGGGCAGTGGTGCTCCGCGAGGTGGCCAGTGGACATCACTGGTGGAGGGAGACCATGGGGCATGCATCACTGCTCACTATGCCCATTGATCAGCGGGTATGGGTCATGGAGTGGGCATAGGGGTGGTGGGCCAGGGCGCTGACTCACTGGGACGAGACCACCTGGAGATCGCACTTCAGGATGGACAGGCGTTGTCTCCTGCGGCTCGCTGAGCTGCTGACGCCCTGGCTGGAGCAGCAGCACACCCCCATGTGGATCCCCATTAGCATGGTCCAGCACGTGGCCATAGCTGTCTGGGCCCTGGCAACACCAGACTCCTGCCGGTTTGTCTCACAGCAATTTGGTGTTGGGGTGAGTATGGTTGCTGGGATCCTGAGAGACGTCTGCAATGCGCTGGAGGGTGTGCTGCTGGACTGGGTGATCCAGCTCATGGACCAGGAGGCTGTGATGGCCAGCTTCATGGCTGGAGACTTCCCCACCTGCCTGGACGCTGTGGATGGCACCCACAAAGAGATTCTCCACTCATCCAATGGGGAGGTCTCAGAATATGTCAAACGACATGGGTACCACTTCCTGCAGCTGCAGGTGGTCGTGGACCACAAGGGCCGGTTCATCAACATCTACTCCGGCCACTCCAGATGCAGCCACGATGCCAGGATCCTGACCATCTTGCCCCTATACGCCTGGATGTACCGCAGGGACTTTGCGAAAATGGGGATGTCCCAGGTCGAGGGGGTGCTGGTGCCCCCCTGCATCCTGGGGGACCTGGCCTATCCCCTCACCTGGTGGATGATGAAGGTATACCCGGTCACCAGGAACCCTGTGGAGGAACTCTACAAAACTCGTCTGTGTCCCAGCAGGACCATGGTCGAGAAAGCCTTCAGGGCCCTCAAGCAGTGCTGGAGGTGCCTCGCAGGCCGACTGGACTACACGGTGGAGACCTCAGCCCTGGTGATCAGAGCCTGCTGTGAGCTACACAACATGTGCGAGACTGATGAGGCCGCCCTCGAGTTCCCCATGCCCCGGCGCCCGTCCGGCCCCGTGTCACTTTACATTAACACCACTAACCCGAGGGAGTACAGATACACCAAGCGCAGCCACCCTGACGAGGCATATCGCCTGGGATACCACAGCCTGAGCCCCCCCCCATGACCGCCACTGGTACCCAGGCCACGCTCATGGGAATCCACCCACCCCCTACCCCGGGGCCATGACACAGTAACGGCTGCTGTTGCTGTGCCCGTGCCTTTATGTTGTTGTTCGCCACCCCGGGCTGTCCTGTGGGCAAGAGGGGCGGGATATAAATTTTAAATAAATAAATAAATAAATATAAAATAAATGTATTGTCCATAACTGTACAGTCATCCCCACCACCACCACCACCCGCCTCCCAGCACCGTGCCCCCTCATCCCCCCTTCCCCTTCCTCCCCTCTCTGGGATCTCCTGGGTCTTCCCCTTGGCTGCCCTGTGGGCGCCGTGGAGCTCTGCAAGCTCCCCTCACCCCTGCTGTCCATTTTCCCTACCATGTCCTGGGAGGCCTTAGTGTCCTGAGGGGCAGGCAGTGTTGGGAGGGGGGAAGCCCTGGTTCTGGGGGGCCCCCCCTGGGTGGCTGCTGCCTCCGGAGGCCTGAAGGGACCGACAGGCATATCCCAGGGCCCTGTGAGCGTGCCGGTGCCTGGGGCACCATGGGGCCCAGCATTGGTGCTGGGACCAGCAGGGTGCCCGGTGGGGTGGTGGCCATCACATAAGCACTCATGGTCCCCTCATGCAACAGCAGTGACATGCCAATGTTGTGGAACCAATCCATCTTCACTGAGTGCTCTGCCACCATACGCTCTATGGCCTGTTCCAGCCGCCCGAACACCTCCACCTGCCTGCTGTACTCCCGGCACTCCCATCTCTGTTCAAGGTGCACCTCTGCCTGCAGCCTCTGGTCCCTGGCCTCTGCCTGCTGCAGAGCCCTGTCCGTGGCCACCTCCATCCAGTCTATGGCCGCAATCATCTGCTCACCCTGCTTGGTGGTGGTCCGGACTATGTCCTCATCTGCTCCTCCTTCTGGTGCCATACCCGTGCCCTGTGCTCCCGCATCCACTGTGCCGGGGGCACGGGGATGGCTGGTGGGGCCTTAGCTGGTCGCCCTGTTGTGGTGCACAGTAGGGGTTAGTCAAGCGGCCCTGCCGCCCACCTCCCATCCCGTACCACCGCTGCAGGTGCTTGCGGGACCCCCTGGTGGGTAGGCAGCTGGTACCCTCCCCCAGCAGTCCCCTGTGCCCAGAATACCACCCCCATGCCCCCCACCCTGGGTCCCACATCCTGCTCCTCCCTCCCCCACCTCTGCCCCCTTTCCATGTAGCTTCACCGGGGACCTCCGGCTGCTCCTCGGGCTGCTCCCCGCCATCCTCCTCGCCTGCCAGTCCCATGTGCCGGGGTGTGACATGACCTGTACGGACATGGGTGGGGGTGGGTTGTGTTAGGCATGCTGTGGCCCCCCCGCCCCCCCACCCCCACAGCCACGGGTGGGTGGCCTGTAGCCCCTGCCCCCCAGGTCTGTGCCTTGGCAGGCCCCTGTGCCCCCGTGGCCCCTTTTCAGGGTCTGAGGTTTCTGGGGTTGTTGGGGATGGGACAATGCCCTGTGGTCCCCCCCATTGGCCCATCCCCTCCGGTCTGTTCCCCCTCCCACCCGCTTGCCTACCCTCGATGTCAGTCTTGGAGCCCTCTGAGGCCAGCTCCTTGGTGTTGCTGTGGTCCCCCATAGTCCACTGGCTGAGGGTGCCCAGCGTGCCAGCCTTGGATCCTCCCAGGTCAGACAAGGGGTGTGGGCTCCTGGGGATGGTGCGTGAGGTGGGGCTGCTGCTCACCAAGGTCCCAGGGTGTTCCTCTGGGAGCCGGTGCCGGTGCCTTCTAGCAGGGTGGCGAGGGGAGGGGGTATATAAGTCTGCTTCCTGCCCTGGACCACGGCACTCCCCACGAGCCGCGGGGTGACTATGGATCCCTTCATGTGAAAGATGCGGTCCAGGGCTTCATCATAGAGGGGACGGTCTGGGCTCCGTGGCTGGACCGCTGGTTGTTGTCCTTTATCGCCTTGTACCCCCTCTTGAGCTCCTTGACCTTGTAGCAGCATTGGGCCACTGTCCTGTGGTGCCCCGCTGCCTCCATGTCCCACACGAGCTCGTTGTAGACGTGCTCGTTCCTTTGGTTTACCGCAAGTTCCCGCTGGTGCTCCAGGGATCCCAGATCCTGATGAAGTCCTGGGTTTCCTTTTGCCCCCATTGCCCCCCTCTGTGGTATGGCCATCTCCCACGTGGGCCCTCCTGCTCCTCCACTTGCCCTCCACCCATCTCCTCTGGGGGCTCCGGCTCCTGGGCCCGTTTCTGGGTCTGTGGATCGTAACGGGTAGTGGGGTCTGGTTGCCTGGGTGCCTCAGTCCCCCGGCCATCCTCCCTTCCCCCTCCCCCAGCAGTGCCCCTGTGCTGCTGGCCACCCTGCCGGGCTCTCCTTACCCATTTCTGGGGTGACTCGTCCCCCTGGCAGGGTGTTCCCTCTGGGGCAGCCTTCCCCAGCTGCTGCCGCTCCTACTCCATCGCCTCCATCTGCAGTACCACCTCCACCTCCTCCTCCCTTGCTCGCTCGCCCTCCACTCTCCTCACCCTTCCCCCTCGCTCTATCCTGCCACATTCCCCTGCTGCTGTGTGACCTTTAAACCTCCCTCCCCGGTCTGTGTTGTTGCTCGTTGCCTGGCAGCGATGCTGCGTGCTTTGGCCCCAGCTGGGGATCGTTTTGTGTGTTTCTGACTGGTGATTGCCATTCAGTCATTCGGTTTTGCTATTTCCCATTGTGATTTGCTTTGACCACCCCTTCAGAGATGGTCTGGTCCGGACCTCCAAAAGGGTGGTTAGCTTTGTCCCCTGCTGGGGATTGTCTGTGTTGAACATCTGGCGAACACCAAACAGACGTTCAGCGCTCTCTGACCCCGCCACAGGATTGAGTGTGGTTCACTGTGGTTGGCTGTGATCTCGTAACGTCTGAAAATACCCACTGCCTCACTTCCCACGACCCGGGGCGGTCCTTGGAGGTTCCTCATGGAGGTTCCCCACTATAGATTGGTGGAGAGTGACAGGTGGGCATTCTTGGTGGGCCACACCTGTGTTGTGGAACTCACTACTAGTGGGTGTCCATCTCAGCCCTAACATTCTAGCCTTCAGGCATCAATGTAAGACATGGCTCTTTCTCTGGGTGTTCGGTGATGGGGAGAAGTTTTCTGAGGTTTAAGCAGGGGTTGTTTTTTGTCTCTATTTTTCACATTAGAATGGGTTTTTACTGTTTTAAAGGCTTTTGTTGTTTTATAGGATATATTTTTATTTAATATATTTTGATATTGTATTTTTATAGATTGTTTTCTGATTGTAAGCTGCCTAGAGCTGCCCGAGGCATATATAGGTGGGATAGAAATGAAATAAATAAATAACGGTCATCGGGTTGATTTGGGTACTGGAAATCTGATGGTCTACTAGTTTTTCTGGGTACCCTCTTTCAGCTCTAGCTATCGATAGCAGAATAGGATTAATAGACAACTTTATCTACTGTAGCCAGTGTGTTACACTTAATGCATAGTATCTTAGAACTAAGGAGCTGAAAGGACATTTAAGGGCCATCTAGTCCAACCCACCAACATAATACAGGATAACTTATATTCCAAACATCCCTGAAATATGACTGTCCAGTAATTTCTTGAAACCTTCGGGGAAAGAGATTCCAGAACCTTCCCAGGCAGTTAGTTCCAATGTAGAAAGATTCGGACATTAGAAAATGAATCCTAATAATTCTTAACCTATACCTTTTAATTTATAGGGCTGAATGAGCAGTCATTTTTTTCTTGCGAGAATTTTCTCCAGTTTTGGCACCAGTGTCAATTTCCTAGTAATTACCTGAGTGCGGGACCAATTCTTGGTGAGAAATAAAAAAATTAAATTAAATTAAAAATAAATCAACGAACGTGCAAAAAATGGATGCTGGACTGTTTTGCACTTGTACAAAATGGCCACTGCCCTTAACCAAAATGGCAACAATAGCATCATTTTGTGCATGTGCAATGAAGTTGTTTTTTTATTTAGCTATTTTAAAAAAAATAATCTCACCAAGCGTTGAGCAGTCAGGAGACATGATTGGTTTTCCTGCTAGCCAATTTGTCTTAGGAACACATCAGGCAGCACCGTGACAGACACAGAGAACCCCTGGAGATAGATATTCAGTGCTGCAGCAGCTTGGCAGTGCCAATAAGGGGGCTGGAAGAGGGCACTAGAGAGTCTGTATAACCTCCCAGGAGTGTTTTCCAGCTTTTGTCCACCACTAGTTCTGTCACAGTGCAGAGTGCCTGGCAGATTCCTCTAAGCGCTTGTGCTTCCAAACTCTGATTCCAGTCCCACTCACTCTGATCCTCTGTTTCCTCCTTCCTCCTTACTTGTACTTAAGTCACAGTTTTATTTTGATCAGAATCTTTTATTCTGATTTTCATTTAAGAATTGTCTCCCTTACTACATCTGTCTGTCTGTATGTTCTGTTTTATTTCCCCCTTCCACTGGCCCCCTCCCTTTCCTTACCCTTATATATCAGAGGAGATAGATAGCTAGATAGATAGATTAGATACTGAGATTAGATAAATATTAGAGGCATTAGATCTTATTTGAATACAGGAATTATAGAACTATTGGATTGCATAGCTTGATATAGATTTATTATGTTATATAAACCTGTGGCAGAATGGGGTGGGGTAATAAGAATTTGGAATAAATAAATAAATAAATAAATATACATTTTAGATATATATATATTAGATAGGATTATACAGAAGTATAGGATTATATATATTATATTTATACAAATTATATAGACTTACATATAGAAATTAGGAAATGGAATCTTTTCTCTCTGGTACTCTGTGCCCATCTGCTGCCTGCCAGACTGTCTCTCTTATATTATGCCACCTGGAGAGCACTCACAGCAAGCTGAAGCACTGTCATACTTGGGATGCCAATGCCAGTACCTGTGGCTCCTCTGCCAGCCTGCTACCTGTCAGGGTTACTGTCTCTTGCTTCCACCTGCCGCCTGCCAGTGTCTGCTTCTGCTGCTGTGTCTGCCCGCTACCTGTCAGTCTCTGTCTCATATTCTGACACCCTGGATAACTTGCTGCAAGATGAAATCCTGTCATACTTGAGGCTCCAATACCAGTGCCTGCTGCTCCTCTATTTGCCTTCTACCTGCCAGTACCTGCTGCTCCTGTGCACACCTGTTGCCTGCAAGTCTATCCCTCATATTCTGCCACTCTGGGGAACTCAGTGCAAGCTTAAGCTCTCTCATACTTGGAGCACAAATGCCTGTGTCTACTTTTCCTGAGCCCATTGCCTGCTGCTCCTATGCCTGCCTGCTGCATGCCACCCTGAGGCACTCTCTGCAAGTTTGGGGATGGGAAAGTATCAGAGAGCCAGCATAAAGCCACTATTTAAAGGAATGCAGGACTTGCAAAGTGATGCCCACTGAAAATAATGGAAAAAAATTAATTACCAAAATGAAATTACATTACAAATGAAAACAAATACATAATTAAAAATTGTAAATGAAAAAAAAAAATCCAAAAATTAAAATGAAACTGGTCCCTTCTGCACACCCCTAGTTCTTCCCAAGATGAACCAAGAAACAGGATTTTGTTGAGTTTCCTCGATTGGGCAAAATCTCGTTTCAGCCCTAACCCATTTCTTCTTAACCTGTCCTCAGTGCAATTTCCATTAATGTGATATCTGTTGCATAGTAAATAAATGTACTCACCATACTTCAAATATATTTAGCTATATAATTATCCATATATATGCATGTATGCAGGAATATGAGAAAACAAACCTGTTCAATTTCATTAGACTGAACATGCAAAGAAATGACACGTACACATCTTGGGAAATGACAGAGGTCACAGTTATCTGTATATGCAGTGTACAGCCCTTCTTGTAGAGAATGCCCAACAGTTGATAAAGGGAAATAATAATTTAGAATATTTCTCCTTGATCCTGGCACTCTTCAGTACGGGGCTCTGTTTGTAACATTGTTTCCTGCTAGCTAACATCTGGTTAGTGTCTCAGTAGTAGGCCAATCTCTAAGATTTGGAAACATTACTAATGCAAAGAAACGGAGCAAGCATCATCAGTTCTATTTCCAAAATTCCAGGCAACTGTCCAAACAGTATTGCAGCTTCAGCGGAGTATGTCACTAGAGATTTCCAAGGTAAACTGTGGATATATCATCTAATTTAGAAGGAAAAGAACCACAGTTTCTACATTCTAGTCTATTGTCCAAATTCTGTTATAGATTCAGGGTAAAAACAAATGTGACACTTGCCTTTGTTGACCCACTGTGCCTTGGGACTCACCCACATGTGTGGTCTGACATCACCTGATGTTGGCCCGGGACTGTCTCAGAGTGGGTAGGTGGCTAGTCTGGTCTATGTCCTCAGGAAAATCTCCAAAACACAGCCTGAGCCAAGGACCAACCACACGGGCCAAGGCCTGCCAGAACATTTGTTCAGCCTCGCCATCCCAGCCTCAGGGTCGGAGCCCCCATGGATGTATGCCATGTCTGATTTCCATGGCTGTCCATCATGCATCATGGTGGGGGTAGCATTCTGGAAGCAGGGTAGGGTCCAGACCAGTCACCCACATGTTTGTCATGTTCTAATGCCCTACCCGGGGCGGGGAGGGCAGTGGAACGTCTCTCCACCTGCCCAGGTCACAGGCACGTTTGTTTCGTGCCACTCATTGACCCTGGGAGTGACCATCGTGGTTTTCTGGCTCAGCTTGCACTTTTGCTTTTACCCTCAGTGGGTGCTCCGGGGCTTGCTCTTACAAGCAGGTGATTCAGGGTTGTTATCAGTTGCGTAGCTACTATAGAACAAGGGGGCTCAGTTAATCCCGAGCCCTGGGCTAAGGGGAGGCCATCTGAAAGTGAGAACTAGAAAGAAATGTTCAAATTGGACATGGGAGGGAGTGGGACCAAAATTCTGCCGCCCCTCCCCCCCCCCATTTATTACAAAAATGTTCTAGTGATGCTCAGATAATTTGCAGAGTCTTGCCAAGAAGGAAGTTTTCAGAGTGGGCAAGGGTTGAGTGCAGACTCCGCCCATGCTTAAAACTACTTTCCTGGTGGTGGTCCTGCCATTCAGGGGGCGGGGCTTGCTGGAAGCCAGAGTGTCAATATCACCATTGCATGGGTTTGCTGTGGCTGCTGGGATCCCCCCTTGGGAGAGTTGCTGCTTATAGAGACCTTGCTGCTTTGCCTTTAGCAGGGCCTATATATGGGACATAAACCCAGGCCCACCACAGCTCCTGTCCAAACTAGTGAAGAAATGAATTAACATCCCCCTCTCCAGAATCCCACACCTATTGAGTGGTAATAACCACCCCTTTTTACTTCAGTATATCCTCACTTCTCTTGTGCAGTGCTACTGGCTGTTACTCAGGAGGAACAACCATGGGGCTGTAATCTGAGCTCTCAGATCAGTTCAGACAAACATTGTGATACCAGAGCTATGCATCTCTGCCCTCCCATTGCTGCTTCACTTCCATATCAGGCCTGACAGTTGATTCTGAGAAATATCTCACTATATTCCACACTTGGTGTATTACATCATGGGAAAACTTTCAATACTTGATCACTGGAGAGGCAGGAGACTGGGAGAGCAAGCAAAAGTACGATGAAGAAGATGCTAGAGAGGCCATCTAAACATTGGATGGAGGAATCCACGTGCACTCTGGGGGCTATGGATGTCTAGCCTAGAGTGGAGAGTTTTTATGGAACTGTTCAGAGAAGCACAGAAGTGAGGTATCATCTTCCATCTCCAGAATACCCACATTTGTGAAGGTAATAACAACTGCTTTTACCTCAATACAACTTCTCTGCTCGAGTGAGTAAATGCATAGGGATGTGCACAATAACACTCTTTTGTTTTCACTATTAATTTTGTTTTCATTTTCAAAGTGTCATCAGTTTTTGTTACATTTCTTTAGCCTTTGTTTCATTTTTGTTTTTACTTTTGATTTTCATTTGTTTCCATGGAAAACACATTTTTGGCTGTAATGTTTTTTATTTTTCATCAGCTTTTGATTAAACTTGGCAGGAGTATACCCCCAGCAGAGGGCATTATGTGTGCCATACTTCAGAATTAATGGTTAAAAGAATCCAATTTTATAAGCAGTTGATTTTTTTTTATTTTACAGAGTTCTATGTACACATTCCTGGCTGTACCATCTTTGTCTCCCATCTGATTTGAATAACATCTAGCAAGATTCTACCCCTCCCCAAGGATACAAGTAAATCACTTATAACATAAGGACCCTTTATCTAATCCTTCTGAAATTTGGCAGAAATAGTAATAATGGGGAGAGGTATGATCTTG
>QEPC01002194.1:52327-72321 GCA_003113815.1 Sphenodon punctatus | reverse complement strand
TTCACTGTGGTTGATCAGGATATCATTACGTCTGAAATTACCCTCAGTGGGTCTAATGTTTTTTTCCACCGCTTGTCTCTGTCTCCAGCCAAACCCTTAGAACCTGATCCAAAGGCTGCTGGCTTGTGCAGAGACCTTCCATTGACTTCAGTGATCATTGAATCATTCTCCTGTACTGTACGCTGTTTGAGACATGATCTGTATTTCTTAATATTATCAGGCACAATGACTTGCATTTGGGGAGCGGATATGCGATTATAATAATTACAAGCAATCCTCATATAGCGTATGTAGTTCATTCAATCATTGGTTCAGGACCAGATCCAAAGTTTGTATAGAACCAGAGAATGGAAGGGTTAAAATGGATCTCAAGGGTGATCTGGTCCAGCCCCCTGAACTAAGGGAGGATCCCTATACCATTACCTGAAGCATCATAGACACATCAATGATTATCCAACTCGATTCTCCAACATCAAGTGAAGGAGATTCAAAAACATCTCTAGGCAATTGTTTCCATTTCTCAACAGTTCTTATATGCAGGAAATATTTTCCTAATATGTGGCAGAAATCTGCACTGTAGCAGTTTCACACCATTCCTTCTTGTTCAGTGTTCTGCAGCAATAGAGACCAATATGTTGTAAAAATGCTATTGAATTTTTAATGTTGTTTGCATTGTGTTAAAGGTTCAAGGGAGGGGGACCCTCCTGGGTAACATTCCAGCAGATACAATTCTGCTTGTGCAATGTTGTGAACTTCTGAGACAGTCAACATCTTTGTCTGGCAATCAACAACTGTTCTCCATCTTTTGGTGCCTCTTCCCTCACCCCTTTTGAGTAGTCAACATGGTATTTTTCTGGAGAAGAAACATTGGAAGATTATTTTGCAGGATGGAAGAATCTAGGTAGCTCAAAATACAGAATTCCACAACATTGCCCTAGATGAAATGTTACCCCAGAGGATTTGGGGGGCCTTTAACACAATATAAACAATATTCAAAGAAACAAAAATATATTTATAACATGTTTTAATGTACATGGGAATTTGAAAGAAGGTATGCACTACTATATCAGTTATCAAGATATCATAAAAAGAGTAAAATATTATTGGTACACATACATCTATAAATGTTTTTGATCTATATTTTTCAGATATTTTTTTTAAAAATAAAGGAAAAACCCTGCCAGAAGCATTTAAATTACAAAATCATATAACATAAATATAATTAAATTATTTGGAGACTTGTCAACCAAAGGACATTAATTGATTCTGCTAAAAGAATTAAAACTGTACAGAAGCTGCACTGACAGAAACTTTTAAATATTAAAAAGATGTAAGCGCATTCAATAACTTTTAATATTAGTTAAACAGAAAATGTTTGAGATATTAAAGCATTTATCATGAAAAGAAATAATATAACATGGGTGTGCTCCATGGAAAGCATCAATAGGCTTTTAAAAAAATCCATGTGTACTCTAATGAACATTAAAAAATCAAAGGTTTCTGCACATTGGGATGCCAAGAGGGGGTTATACAATATGTGAATGAGATCACAATCCCAAATGATATTGGTATATTTTGCTTGTCTTTGTTGCTGTCTGGGGACACAGGATTATATCACAGTCTCAAAATGAGGTCACACAGACAAGTTTGGAAATCAATATTCTAAATCAATTAAATCACTATATTATGCAAGCCTTATTCCTTAAGTGGAATAATGTTCAATGCAAGCAAACTGATTTTTTTTCTACTAAAGGGGGTCATATACCCCTCCAAGCATGCCTATTGCTATGAAATTGTGTTCCTACTAGGTGCAAATGGCTTCATTAGGGGCCCATCTGTGACAAATTCTCCTTTGCTGGTCGGTATCCAATGAAATGGACACCAGCCACAATCTGGTCCATTTCATTGGAGATCCAGGTCAGCTGTTTAGACTAGTACTGAAACTGTTATCTGAGTGGATAACTGTATCCAATGGATTTGCAGGATCTGACTTGCCTAGAAGTGGTTTGGATCCCACAAGCTAAGCTACCCTTTCCGAATGGTATCCATTCAGATATCCATGGCAGTTGGTTGGCGGAGTGGAAGGGAGGCATGGTAGAGAGAAGCAAAGGTGAGGCATGGCATGTCGCATGATGGAACTGCTGGCAGATCTCTGCACACCATTTTGAGACCAATGATAATCTCTGCAAACTCAAATGGGTGCTCCAATTCAGACCTACTTCAAAGTTAGTTATAGGCTTTCTGCTCCACAACCAAATTTGGCTGAATTGAGGACAAAAGTTATCGAAAGAGGAATTACTGAACACATGCATGCACACACACAGAGTGATGGTGTGTGCCTTCTTTCCAGTAAAGAATGGTTAAAAATAGTATTATTTACCCAAGAATGGAATAGCTGTTTAAGTGCAACTCTATATTATTGATGAGTAAACTTCAAAAGGTTCAGAGATTTAGTTCAGAGAAAAAGACAAAGATTTGAACCTTTTGAATCTGCAAACTTGAGCTCAAAATCTGACTAGTCTTTAAGCTCTGGGGACCTGGGTTCAAATTGAGTGGCTCAATTAAGGAGTTTTTGCTTTTACCAAAAATATTGCCTCCCAATTCACAGGAGAAATCCATGGCCTAAAACTAATCCTATTTAAGTTCAAGGAGACAAAGAGTGATATCAGAATAAATTTAAAGGTCTCTTTAACAAAGAATAATAATTCACAAATTGTCTAGTATGACTAAATAAGAAAATGTTTGAGAGGGCCAAGGATTTATTTAGGCGTATAGATAATCTTATACAACCTTGCTATGTTTTGAAATTCTGTACAACAAAAAAAGAGCACAGTACAACTTCCTCTGTGCATAATTCCAGTAGGGAGTAGCAAAAGGGTCACTTTCTTCAGGCTCTGGGATGTTTCTTGCCTTTCTCTGTCCTCATTCTCGCAGCTACGGAGAATTCTCTAGTGAAAAAGGGATATTTATAATTAAGCCACACTTATAAACTAGACCAGCATTTGGTGGGTCAGGCTGACCTGGAGCATACTGAATTTTCACAGCCTTCTTCTCCTCTTGTATCTCAAAAATACCAAGAAACCTGCGTCCCAAACAATAAATATCACCAGAGTTTTTCCTCCATCATAAAATATGGTGGGACCAATTCCAAACCACTGCCTCTCTCCAGTGGACCCACTTCTCCCAACCCCTGTTCCCTGTTGACCCACACTCCAATAGTCCTAGCATTCCTCACGTCTTCTATAGTGCATGCATGCGGTAGTACACACAGGGGTTGGGATTAGCCCCAATGTAAAAAGAAACAGCTGTCTTCTGGTTTTCCCTGTTTGCCATTCAGAGAAAGAAGACTGATGAAGACCTACCGCAGTCTTCTAGTAGAGGTGAACACAATTGCCACGTCATATTAATAAACTATTTGGGTGTTTGTGTACCCCTATGATTATCCAATTTCAGATTAAAGCTCTTGCCAAGTTTATAATTTTGGATATTTGATACTTCAGGATTTTGCTGTTCATCCCTGCATTACTTTGGATATTTGTTGCATGCTCCTGGCTTCTCCCTGCCCCCATCCAAGATTTCTGATGTCATGATACTTGGAAAGAGGATGTGGTCAGAAAGTGGTGGGAATCACTTTTGTCCCTCCACTTTCTGATGTGATCACAGCTATTTTCCAACCACCATGACATCACAGTGCTCAGAAAGTACCATGATCATGACAAAGAGGGGCAAGGTGAAGAAGCTCTCATTATCCTTCCCAGACCATAATTCTGCCAGCGCTCTCAGTTGTAGCTTTGATGGAATGATGGAACACCCAAAATCATTCAGTCAATCAACACCTCCTTCACTTTGTGTTTGTGATGCAGGTTAACCAATCAACAATTCACGACACATAAAAAAGAATAAACAAAAACATAGCAACAAAATGCATGAATAACCAATTACCAAATACTGAAACAAAACAAAAAAAATATTGAATGAACTATCAAATATAAAACATTTGCTCCAACAAATTTTGGAAATGAAACCAGACAGCTCATTTGCTTCATAGCTCAACAGTGAAATTTGAGAATTATGAAAGTTGCTGTGCACTTCTGGAGCAGCTCTAACTTCATGGCTTTCCAGATTTGTGACTACAGTTGCAGAGAGAAAGTGAAGGCTGAAAGCCTGACACTTCCCATACTCCTCTGCAGATAGGTGGGAAGCAGATGAAGAGGGGCAAGAATTGGGAAGAGTCTTGGCTAGCAGAATGTAAGCCAAAGAAGCAGCACCTGACCAGTTAAGATCTAATTTCCCAACCTGAAAGTCAGACTTGAAGAAAATGGACAAAAATTAGATGCATCCTGGCACTTTCAAGAGAAAGAAATTCAGCTGAATGGAAACAGCTCTTCTATTTTTGTGGAATTTTTCACAGCAGATTAAATTCATGGCAAAAACTGACTGAAATAACCATCAAAACTTTTGCTGCCCAGTGCGCATGTGTGAAATGGCAGCAGACGTACAACCACTGCCATTTTGTGCATGCACCTAGGCGGCAACACTTTTTGTTTATTCCAGCAAAATGGGAATCAATGTGACCACGTTCTGGTTCATGTTTTCTATGAATAAACAAAGGGGCCCCTGCTAACTGCCTTGTGCGGTGCGGGGGAAGGTTTGTGCCCGCCCATTCAGGGGAATCAGGCACCCCAGGTTTCAGGCAGGGATGCCGCCTCCGGAGCTGGATGGGCGGGAGGCTCTTTTGCGGGCTGCAACTGATTTCAGGGATTGCAGCCTGCAAAAGGGGTGGAAGAAATGGTGTGAGAATGCACTCTTGGAATTGACCCAGGTGGGCCACATGATTTGGGGAGGCGTCGAGGGGCACAGCATTCAGACGCTCTCAGCACCAGAAGCGGACATGTTTCTCAGCTCGGCAGTACAGGGTCTAGCCGAGAGAGCGGGGCCGCAAGGGAGAGTTGGTGCTTTGGGAGGTGGGGGATCAGCAGGAATGGAGAGCGATTGAGGAAGGAGCCAGACCCGGAAGTAGTGGGCCTGGGTGGCTGGGGCGGGGGGGGGGCAATTAGCTGATTAAGTCAATGGGGGAGAGGAGCCTCCCCCCCACACCTCTTCTTTGTGGCTGTTAGGAGGGGGTGACTCGGGAGGTTAAGCGTGGCTGGGCCGGGGGGCGGTGGATAGGAAAAACCCCTCCCTCCCTCTCCTCGATTCAACATCCTCCCCCACCCCCTTTTGTTCTGTAATCAGCGTGCCTTTATAGGGTGATGAGATGAAGGATCCCCTCCCCCCTTTGGTGTAGGTGTTATGGGTAGAACAAGGAAGGGTCAGGTGGCTGGCAGGCCACAGGGAAATAGGGGGCAGTGAAAGGAGGCTGCTTTGGAGCCCCC
Organism: Sphenodon punctatus; assembly: GCA_003113815.1. Classification (NCBI taxonomy): domain Eukaryota; kingdom Metazoa; phylum Chordata; class Lepidosauria; order Sphenodontia; family Sphenodontidae; genus Sphenodon; species Sphenodon punctatus. The sequence goes on along the minus strand of QEPC01002194.1, from coordinate 66,946 downwards.
TTTGTACCGTAGGGGGTTAATGTGGGGGAGGGGGAACCTGGTTGGGTCTGTTTCCCCGCTGGCAGTGGCAGGACCTAGTGAGGAGGCCGCACAGTCCAGTCACTTGCAGCGGGTCAGGCCTGGCCTGGTTATGGGACATCCCCTCTTGTGAGGGAGCTGAAGTTTGTCCCTGTGGGTAGCCCGGGGGGGTGGGTTGAGTGCCCCAGTGGTACAGTGCTCCCCCCAACCTGGCTCCAGCAAAGCCATGGTCAGGCCTTTTTGCAGGCTATGGAGGCACGAATGACAGGGTGGAACAATGTGATGACCTGCCTTGAGGCATCGGGGGTTTTGGATCCTGGAAAGGGTGGTGGTCAGGCATTTGGGGGAGCTGGCCAAGCCTCGCAGGATCTTTATTTGCAGTCTCGCAATTCAGATAGGCAAGGGCTAGGAGGGCCTGTAGTTGAGGCACTAGCAGAGAAGGTTGACCAGATGGAGCACCAGATCACGAGGATTGCCCAGCTGCTGGAAGGAGGTGTGGGACATCTGCCCATGGTGGTATCGACAGCAAGGCCAGTGGGCCAGCAAGCTATTGCTGTCGCAGCTACTTTGGCAGCCTATAAGGGTGAGTTGGTCCCTCCTCCCGTAGGGGCACAGAGCTTAGGGCAGGCTGTGGAAGGGTGTAGTCCACTGGGTCAACAGGAGGGGATCCCCGTTAGTGTTAGACATTCAGGTGAGGCTGGCGTGGGACCTGTTGCACCCCTCGGGGGAGCAATGGCAGGGCAATATGGGATGGGGTTTCTGGGTGTGGGGGCAGGTCAACTGCTCATACAGCAGGACCCAAACTGATTGGTGTGAGTGGACAATGTTTGGTGCCCACAGGGGGCAGTGGTGCAGGCAGCGGATAGTGGGGTGCAGGTAATGCAGGTCGGGGCCACGAGTGTGCAGGCCACGACAGTGTCAGGTGTCAGGGTGCGGTAACTCCATCAGGGGTGGCTATACAGGAGGTCCCCCCTTTACAGGGGGGGTATGCCCGGGTCTCAGCGCCGCTCAGGGTGCACCTGCTGCAATCGGTACACGAGAAGATTTGGAAGGGTAATTATATTGATCTGTTTGGCATCCTCTTTTGTGACCCAATTCTGGATCCTAATGCATGGCCTGAATCAAAGGATCTGGGGAGGGCTAAGAGGTGCAGGATCGACAGGAATTCGGCTAATTGGGAGTTGGCATTTATCATGTATGCAGGGGTTGTGATGCAGGTGTTCCCTGAAAGGGCGGTGGCCCTGTGGAAGTACTTTGATATAGTTAGGTGGGTGTACCTGACAAAGGATGGGTTTGGATGGCTGCGTTATAATGAGGTGTTTCATCATAACGCAGCAATTACACCTGGGGTTCACTGGGATGTAAAGGATCATGACCTCTGGTTGGAGTGTGTTCAGGAAAGGAGGCAGTGGACGCAGACAGCGGGCATATTATTGTCAAGGGAGACGCGCAACCCTCAGACAATTTTAATGGAGAGCAGGCAAAAAAGGGACAGCAGTTGCTGGCGTGCTGGGACTTTAATGAAGGAAAGTGTTTTCGATCCTTCTGTAGGTTCCGGAACACATGTTTGCAATGTGGAGGGGTCCACCCCTCCACTAGTTGTCAGTGCAGGTGAAGCGCAGGTCAGAGAGGGAAGCGGAGTTTCCAGGCTGGGGCAGGGAAAGGCAGTGGAGCAGCTCAAGCAGGTGAAGGGAAGGGCCCCAATGCCAGTTAGATGGTGGGTGTTGGAGCATTTGTTGCGGGATTACCCAGACCCTGCCCAAGAAAGTTATATTGTTAATGGTTTTAAATGGAGTTTGAGATTCCTTTTGAGGGTATGGGGGAACACGTGAGGGTGAGAAATTTAAGATCGGTGGTAGGCATGGAGGGTGTGGTTGCGGATAAGATAAAGAAGGAATTAGCTGAAGGCCGAGTTGTGGGCCCATTTGACTCGTTGCTGATGGAAAACTTGAGGGTGTCCCCGTTAGGCATAGTGCCAAAGAAGGCTCCCGGGGAGTATCGGTTGATCCATCACTTGTCTCACCCTAGGGGGTCTTTGATAAATGATTCCATTCTTCCTGAACTGTGTACGATCCACTACGCCTACTTTGACAGAGCGGTGGAATTGGTACGGGAGTGTGGTAGAGGTGCGCTTATGGCAAAGAGCACGTGAAATCTGCTCTTGCCGGTACACCCCAGGGATTTCAATTTGTTGGGGTTTTCATTTGGTGGCCGGTTTTACTATGATAAAGCAATGCCCAAGGGATGTTCCATCTCATGTGCCGTTTTTGGGAAATTCAGCTCGGCGCTGGAATGGATTGTTAAACGGTGGATGGGGTCAAGGCAAATTTCTCATTATCTTAACGATTATTTGTTTATTGGCAGGTCAGGGTCATGAGAGTGTGGGGAGTTGTTAGTGGCCTTCAGGAGAATTTCCGAGTTGGTTGGGGTGCCTTTGGCGGAGGAAAAGATGGAAGGGCCAGCTTCCATTTTGACTTTTTGGGGATAGAACTGGACTCGGAGGCCCAGTGTTCCCGTCTACCAGAGGATAAGTTGAGGGTGTTGAGGTGTGACATTTCTGCCTGCATGGGGGCTGGCAAGGTAACGTTGTGGGTGTTGCAATCCTTGTTTGGAAAGTTGAATTTTGCCTGCCAGGTGGTGGCACCCGGCAGAGTGTTTTTGTCTCACCTTTTTGCTAAGACATCCCGCGTTACCTTGCCGCACCACCATATCAGAGTTACCAGGGAAATGAGGGATGATTTGGGAGTTTGGATGGAATTTCTGCAAAGTCACAATGGGGTCAGCATGTGGAGAGAGGTATTTCACCTGGAGGCTGAGATGCAGGTACATTCCGATGCAGCAGGTGTGGCTGGCTTGGAATTTATTTCCAAGGGATGTGGTGTTCCGAGCGGTGACCAGCCCACTGGGGTGTTGCGGGTATTTTAAGGGACTTGACGTTTTTGGAATTGTTTCCAATAGTTGTGGCTGTTCACTTGTTGGTTGAGCGTTTCAGGAATAAGAGAGTGCTATTCTGGTGTGACAACCTAGCGGTTGTGCATGTGGTAAATGGTTTGTCATCAAAGTCTGAGAGGGTAATGCGTTTGGTGAGAGTTTTTGTTTTGTGGTGCTTGAAGCACAACATAGTTTTCTGTGCTAAGCACATGCTAGGGGTTAGGGATTGCTGATGCCCTTTCTCATTTTCAGATGCAACGTTTTTGGGAGCTCGCTCCACTGACCAGGGAAAAGAAGGAATTCATTCCCTGAGAGCTCTGGAGCCTTGGATTTTAGAGCTTATAGAAACAGTAAAGGGCTCCCTGGCCACATGATGACTGTATGAAAGAGCACTGAGGGAGTTTTGTGTTTTTGCTACTGGAAGGGGTTGGTCAGTAATTTTTCCAGTCCCCTTGCTGCAGGTGATCCAATTTGGGTTGGAACTTAGAAAGAAAGATTTGGCACCGGGCACGATTGTGGAGAAGTGGTCTGCCCTATCCTTCCTGTCAAAGATGGTTGGTACTTCAGAATTGCCTGGATCTCTGATCCTGAGGGCCATGCTTGAGTCATGGAGACAGCAGGGAAAGGATAGAGCCAATAGTAGGGCGCCTATGTCGCACAAGTTGTTGGCAGACATGGTTAGTAAACTGCAGGAGATTTGTGTTGATGAGGGTGAAGTTAAGTTGTTTCACACGGCCTTTGTGATTGCCTTTTTGCTGCATTGCGGGATAGCGAGTTGGTAGTGAGCTCACATGCAGACTGGTCTGGAATCTCTCTCATTGGACATTTTCAAAACCCATCTGGACAAGCATCTATCTCTGGGTATTTTCAGACATTACGAGATCACACTCAACCACGGACAATCCGCTGTGGAGGAGGATGGTCCCATAACATCTGGTTTCTCACCGCCAGATGTTCACCATGGTGAACCACCAGCGGTGAGCAAAATAACCACGCTTTCGAGGATGGTCTGGGCACCATCTCCGAAAGCGTGATTAATTGAACCATGACCCGGAATCGGCGGCAGGTAACGTCTGTTACTAGTGCCGATTCTGGGCCATGGCCCAGACCCCGGGACAGAATTGGACGCAGTGGCTGGATTGACCACTGCACCCTCCCATCTCCAGGAGGGTGGGCTGCTGGGGGAGTGTGGGGGGATGGGGCTGTGCGGCCGCACATTGTGCTGCGCAGTCCCACGCCCTCCCCAGATTTCCCACCCGAATCATCCGACTCGTCTGTTGACGGGCCGTTTTGATTCCAGTGGGGAATCAAAAGGTGATTCCGTGATGGGGCTAATAGGCATCCCATCACGTCTGAAATCACCCTCTGATGCTTTAAGCACAAGGTATCTTGCTTCCGAGCAGGGAGTTGGGCTATCTGATCCTTGAAGTCTCTTCCAAGCCTACAATTCTAGGATGCTATTCTATGAAAAGCTTAAAAAAAAGTAAAATTAAAAAAATGCATTAAATTCAACAGTTCACGAACTAGGAATTAAGAAAAAGAATCTGTTTTTCATTTTTTTTAAAAACATTGTGTTTTTTAAGGCAATCTAATTATTTTGAGAACCTAACCGATAATTTATAGGTGTCTGGGACAGACCATTCTGTCTTCTACCTCTTAGTACATCAAATAGCAGAAAGGGTTATTGCTAATGAAAAAAAAGCTTACAGTTCCAACTAATCTATTCTACAGTGAAGAGAACCCAGGAATTGCAATCCTTCAAGTCTTAGGAATGTTTTTGTGATACATTCAAATTGGGTAGAAACCTTGCAATCAGTTGACTGATTTCAATAGATTTAAAATTTTACGTATCCTTTAGAAAATATTAATGATGATATTCAGATTCTTGATTCCAAGAAATAGGGACACACAATAGCACAGATATAATAAGTGTCAAAAGGTGCAGCTGCACTGAGGCCCACAAACATGTGTAATGTTTGTGCAGCTCTTGTGGAAGCAGATGTGGGGGCAGGATCCAAGGGGTCCATTCCATCTTCTGCACCAGGGCCCTCTCCAGTCTAGTTACGCCCCTGAAAAATAATGGAAGGTTTCATATAAGAACTATTTAAATCCTCTTTGCCGATCTGCCCACAAATATCTCTAGGAAACTTGTTGCTTCCAAGAGAAATTAGAATTGTTTCAAAATAATCATGAAACAGCAAGTGTTTAAGCAGATATAATTTTAGTATTAAGTGCAATGATTTCATTGAACCACTGAAGGATGAAAGAAGAACTTGACAAATTCTACAACAGAGCAGGGATTTGAAAGCAGGGGAGGGGGACTGGAACTATGGAACTGCAATATAATTGCACTCCTTTTGTTCAAAGTACAACTTATGCTCTATCTTTAAGGCCAAAATAATGATGCCAACAATGGTTCTTCTGAAACTCCATTGCCTGGAAGGAGAATTCTGAAGTTTAGCCTCTACTCAGCCTGAAGCCAACATGATCTAAACCAAAGTGAATTCAATCCAAAATTGATCATTTTATTTATATTTTTATATAAAATTCTTTACAAAATTCAATAACAGGAAAATCCTCCACTGTTGAAGTCAGCAGAAGTTTTGCCAGTGGAACTGGTCCCATTCCCCACAGAGTGCTGCGTGGAGCATACACAGTGTGAATGCATGAACATGCATGCCCATCATGGAGCCTATGGTGCCTCTGCAAACCGTTGGCATGGGATTGACTCCATTGACTTTATTGGTGAAGGATTGTGCCCTAAATGAACTTAAATACTTCAATGTACTTTCTTGATGGTTGTTACTGTTGTATGAGCAAACAGCAATAGGACATGTTCCGAGGAGAGAGAACCCTTGATGCCAAATCTCTCACCTCCTTAGAACATTTCTTTGTCCTCTCCCACAACTGTTGCTGTAAAGGCCTCGAATCAGAGTACTTTAGGAACATCAACTGTCCTGTTGCCTCTCTGGAGAAAAGCAAAATAGAATATACTGGTGACTCTAGCCCCATAAAATTAATATTTATCTGCTTTTTAGACATTGATGGCTGATTATTAGGTTTATGGCTGTTCTGCAAAGAAATATCCAGAGTATAACCTGCTCATCAGTTCTAAGTAGGGTTGTGCAGATGGCACATCATTCATTTTCAAAAAACAAAAAAATCCAGCTACTGCAAAAAGCAAAAGATAATGTAATTATTGTAATTCAATAATAAAAAATATATAATGTTAATGAATAATCCATAGAATAAAAGTCCATATCCAAAATCAATCTCTGTACAATATACAATTTCTAAAAGAGAGAACTAAAAATCCAGCGTGTTTCAAGTAATTGCTCTTCATCCGGATACACTACAAGAAAGATGATATAAAATATGACTGTCACATACCTACCTTATTAATATAAGGAATCAAAAATGGATATTTATAATAAACAATGCATATTGATATACCGGTATGCATATAGTCTTTTTATATAATGATAAAAGTAGAATGCCACCATTCAAACGTCTATAAATAGGGAAGGGAGAGTGGGCCATGTATGTACTATGCCATAATGAACTCCCCAAAGTAGTATCACTATATTAATGCTCAATAATGTTAAAAAATCATATTGAAAAAGGCTAAATGAATTATCTGTATATAGGAGCCAGAATTAGCAAGCTTTAAAACCACTGAAAAAGAAAAAGAGAAAAGCGTACCTTCATGTAGCTCAGGAACTAGCTTTACAAGTTTCACTAAAGACTCGCAAACTTAAATGGTCCCACCTTGTCTCACATATATAGGTATAGCAGGTAATCCACAGTTCCTGGCAATTTGGTAGCTAATTAAATCACTATAAGACCATGAGACCTCTCTTGCAGATGGCACAAAGTTATTCACGGTAGTTAAAACATGATCAGACTGTGAAGAATTGCAGGAGGATCTTGTGAGACTGGCCATCTAAATGGTAGATGATAGGGATGGGCGAACGCGGTTCGGAAGTTCGGAGTTCGGACCAAACTCGACCAGTTCGGTCGACCGAACCGAACTTCCAAACTGAACCGAATTTCTGAACCAAACGGAATTTCCGAACTCAGCTCTGTTCGCCCATCTCTAAATGATAATATTCCATTTAGTTCAATGGGGTTTGAATTTCCGAACTTTGTTCAGAAGTTCGGAGTTCGGACCGAACTCGAACAGTTCAGGCGACCGAACCGAACTTCCGAACCAAATTTCTGAACCGAATCGAATTTCCGAACTCAGTTCTGTTCACCCATCCCTAGTAGATGAAATTTAGTGTGGACAAGTGAAAAATGATGCATGTAGTGAACAACAATCCAAACTATATGCACACAATTTTGGATTCTAAATTAGGAGTTACCACTCAGAAAAGGACCTTGGGAGTCATTGTGGACAATACATTGAAATCCTCAGCTCAAAGTGTGGTGGCAGTTAAAAATGCAAACAGAATATTAGGAATTATTTGTAAAGGAATAGAGTATAAAACTGAAAATATAATGCCACTATATAAATCCATGGTGGGACAGGACCTTGAGTATTATGTGAAATTCTGCTTGCCAAATAGCAAAAAAAGATGTAGTATAAATAAAAAAGGTACAGAGAAGGACAACAAAAATGATAAAGGATATGGAACTGCTCCTCTATGAAAAGAGACTAGATAAGTTGGGGTTCTTCAGCTTGGAGAAGTGATATGATAGAAGGGATATTATAGAAGTTTATAAAACTATGAATGGTGTGGAGTAAATATAGGGAACGGTTATTTACCCTCTCAAATAGTAGTAGAACTAGGAGACACCCCATGAAGCTAATGGGTAGCAGATTTAAAACAAATAAAAGCATGTATTTTTCACTCAACACACAATTAAGTTGAAAATTTGTTGCCAGAGGATGTGGTCAAGGCCAGTATCATAACTGAGTTTACAGAGGGATGGACAAGTTTTTGGAGGATAGGTCCATTAGCATCTATTAGCCGGATAGGTTTGGGGAATGTATGCTCTTACTATCAGAAGCTGGGAGTGAACAACAGGGAATGGATTTCCCCATTGTGACCTGTTGGGTACTTCTTTCAAGCAACTAAGATTGGCCATTGTTGGAGACAGGTGTTGGGCTTGATGGACCACTGGTCTGACCCAGTATGGCACTACTTATGTTCTTATGTTCTTTCCTGGCAGACATCGACTTTCTCGCTTCCTGGAGGGCTCTCCACTGCAGTGCTCCATGGCCTGATCTGGCTCCCTGTGGGCGAACATGAAGATGAGCTCTGTGCTTGCATGTCCTGCTAGCTCCCCTCACCAACACATAATGCTGTGGGGGATCTTGATCCTGAAGATGGAATCCAATAAATCCTGTCTCTCAGGGCTTTCTTCACACCCTTTGCAATGATTGCCATACCAACCTTTGCCCAGGCAGGTGCAGTTCTTGCAGTCGTGTGCACCAAACCCTTGCTCCTTCCTCCAAAGGGGGTGGGGGAGTGGCACCAAATCACCTCCCCCCTGGGTGGGAGAGAAGGATAATTAATTGCTGGGGTTGAACCTTGCCTAGGGCTTAAACAAGAAGCCATTTTGTTCTCATGAGATATTTTGCGAGATATGGGGCTGGGGCCCAAGAACTCGCTTAGATCTTGGCCTCAATATGAGATACCTGGCCAAATAAAATATTAAAAAATCACTGTGAATGTGCAAAATGGCCACTAGGACTGTTCTATGCATGCACAACCCTTAAATGGCAACTGTTATGCAAATTACAATTCCCAGCAAATTACAATAGAGCCTGTCAAATTAAAATTCCACCACAAATTTAAGCTGCTGCAGAATTCTGATCAAAGTTCAGATTGCAAGGTGCTGCCATTTGCATCCTGCACTGTGTACTCACAAAATGGTAGCATCACAGTATGGGGGTGGGGGATAATTTGGTTGTTTCAGTGAAATAATCAGAACCGCTGGATCCATTGAAAACGAAATCTGAACTGGAATTTTGTTGAAGCCCTACCCTGCAGTCATCTTGATTCGACAAGCTATGCCAGTTCAGCAAAGTCCTCACACATGTGCTTCATACTAAGCACTTTCTGATTTCCCAGCAAATTCAATGAGACTTGTGCACAATTGCTAACATGCCTTGCTGGATTGGGATGGACGGAATCACATACTTAAGCAGCACTTTGCTGAACAGGGCATGCATGAGGACTTCTACCACCACACATTTAAGCACATTTTATCCAAAGAGGTTTTATCCAGAGATTTCATCATTTGTTCCATTACAGTCAGTTAACTCCAATGTTTACTATACTCATTTCTTCAGGACCATACGTTGGCTTTCTTCACAGTCTCTCCAAGAAGATCAAGTGTCACTGAGCTAGCCTTGTCTGTAGCAGCTGAAATTTAATCTCACACATATCTTGCTCATCTCCTGGGGAGTAAGTTTGAGTATTAAGTGCCTAGAAACCTATTAATTATGTTTTTCGGACTGACGACAACCCATTAACATTTTTACTTAACATTGATTTTAAGAATTTTGTATTCCGTTAACCCTTCTGAGCTGTTTAATAGCATTTCCTCTTGATTATAAATACGTTACTCAAATTAATTTTAGGGAGCCCTTTAAGAGACTGAAAGGGCAAGAACTGTGTTGCAAAACATGTCCCGAAATGTGACGGGAAAGTACAAGATAATTATTGAAATAGTAATTACTCATGAAACATTAGCCTAGAAGATTTAAAATTAAAATGACCTTAATAAGAAGTCAAACATTTATTCGCATTCATAAGCCATAAGTCTAATGCATTGCTGCATAACCCTACTTGTAAGTAGGAGATTTTTTTTTCTCCGCTCAAAATATCCTATCGCCAATCAAAGTGAATAAAATTAAAAGTAAAACCCTGAAAAGAATGAAGCTATTATCAGGCATTGAGCTCATCTGAGTTCATTGGGGACAACAAATAATGCTATCTAATTAATTAGGATGACAGCAAACTGTGTGACACATTTCTTATGGCTGGCTGGTTTAACATTCTAAACCCTCTTGTTGATTAGAACTTGTATGTTTTAAATAGAAAGGGATGTTAGACATCCCATCTGTTGTGTAGAAGAGGTTCAGAAAAAAATAAAAGAAAAATAAAATGCTGCATTGAAGTCTTGATAAGTTCACATCTCCAGAACAAGACAAATGCAGTATCTTATCTGATATGCAGTGCAACAGTTCTAATTGTTTCCTAAAATACCATTGTTTTCATCAAGCAATCTATACTGGAAGCTAGCATCAGCAGGATAGTATCAAAGGGTGTCTTTAAATGAGATGTGTCCACGCATGCCCCCCCCCACCGACCATGCATCCAATTATGTGTGTGAAGATGGTACAGGAGGGAGTATGCTCCATGAACCACACAGCAGCCACTCATGGCCCTGCACAAAACACCTCCAAAAAATCAGGAGTGCTCTGTGTGGGGCCAGCCACATGTGCAGAGGCTGCCTCCATGGCCAGGGTAGCCAAGTTGGGAGCTTCCCGTGTGAAGTGTTCCCCACACACATGATGTGCGTGGGCAACCCACAGTCATGCCACGCAGCAGTCACAGACCCCCCTGCCTGCCTTGCTTGTTTAAAAACACTCCGAGTCTGACCCAGGGTGTCAGTCTGCAGAAGTCCCCACACTCTTGAAAATGGTTCTCCCCCCCGCCGCCCCTCCAGCTTTTGTGTGTTTGTACAGGCAAAATATTGAGACAGAACGCACATACTGAGATGGCACATCTTGTTTACAGCATGGTGCTTGGTACGTAATGATATAATACAGACTATTATGCAGAGCTTCAATTCTAATTATGTGCATATTCTGAAAAGAATTTGTTAGAAAGCAGTGTGCTTAAAAATGCATGATTCTATTTCATGCCTGAGAACACTTATGAAAAATATTGTACTTTTCATAATACCTCAAAGTACATTTGATGAGCATACGGAAGAGCAGTATATCATCTGCACATCTCAAGTTTCCTTCAACCAAGCATTTTAAAAATACATTCTTAGCTCATACTTTATGCTGCTGACTGTTTGGTTTAATTTCCATATACATATTTTGTAAAATCAGAACACGCTCTGAATGGGTCAAAAGAGGAAATGGGTCATTTTTAGATGCCGTGTGTGCTTCCACACACTTCTGGTGCATTGGGGCGGGGCTTCACATAGGATGTTTTCAGACATGACGCTAACCCCAGTTTAACCACACTTGAACATTTGCACCAATACATCTCTGCAACATGCATAAGAAATGTACAAGTGTGGTTAAACTGGGTTTAAACTGGGGTTAGTGACATGTCTGAAAACACCCATGGTGGCATTATGGGTATGCAAACAGTGTGCCCCCACACCCATGCACAACTCCACAGGGCGCATCCAGGAAAAACCCAGGTTAATCCATCCGGGGACATGGGTGGGAGGAGCATGGGTTGCTGGAGAGCACCCCCACCACCTTCAGATGGGCACCCGGGTCCGTGGGGGATGGGTGGAGCTACATAAGCACGTCCTGTCTAAAAACGGCCATGGTCTCTTTTCACATGTGAAAAGCAAAAGCACACTAGTTCCCCAATTTACGTCACACTTAGTGCTAGACCTTAGCTCTGGCACAAGTCCCATTCATTTCAGTGAAGCTCTCACCAGTTCTAGACAGCCAGGTATCCCATCATAAGTCATGCAAGTGTCACAAGTCAGAATTTTTTGTTTAATATTCAGGAAGTTATTTTTGGTTTTGGTGCACTGAATCTTGTGTGTAATAGAACTTTACCCTACAAATATATTGGACTTAGTAGAGCTGAATCAAGTACCCACAAAAAGGGTATACCTTTAGAAATTCAGGACTCAGCTTGACCCAGTACCATCAGATAATAATCGGTACCCAATTAGTGCCCCACAGGCTACCGGATATACTGATTTATAAGAGTGGGCATTATGAATTTGGATGAATCTTTAATGACTTGTAATGGGGCCATTATGAATTAATCCATACTGATCTGCAACAGTGGCAGTATAGCTGTTGCGGATTCAATTTAAAATCTATTAAAAGATTATGATTATTTTTTTTTTTTAAATGAAAGTCATGGCACATACGCAAAATGGCCACCAGACCATTCGACACATGCGTGCCATTTTAGAAAAGGGCAGCCACACTGCACATGTGTAGCAGTCAATTTGTGCATGTGTGGACCAACTGCCCTTTTCCAAAATGGACACGATGCTGCCACCACCATTTTGGAGAAAGGCACACATCCACAGAAAGGTCTGGTGGCTATATGTACTTTGATGTCACCTTTTTAGAGACAGTGGCAGAGCCAGAGATTATGGCTTTATTATGGGATCCATTTCTATTGATGTCACCTGCTGACATGGGGTAGTAGTGCTTGGGTCTGTTAGATCCAGTACTTGTGAATTAGATCCATGCCCATCCTGGTTGGAGAAAACCAGTCGGGAGATATTGGGGCTGCTGCTGTCTGAGGTAATCAATGCCTCCCTGTGAGAGGGCAGGTTGCCGGACTGTCAAGGAGACTCTGGTTCAGCCTTTGTTCAAAATGCCTTTGGTTGCCTCCAATCTAATCCTACTCTAATAAATAAAAAACCAGGGGAAGGGAATGAGGGATGGAATATGAAGGGAGAGGGAGAGGGAAAGGAATGGATTCAATGGAGGGTAGGGAGAGAGTTCTCACCACCCCTTAGCTAGTTTCCCCACTCCGTAGCCAGTTCCCACCACCACTAGGTACTAGGTAGGTACTAGTACCACCCCACACAGACACACACACTCACACACATCACACCACAACCTCTGTTGCTAGTGGTCCTTTCTTCATTTCCACAAATTAATTATGAGTGGTCGTGGTATAAAGAAGAAGACCATGAGTGGGAATGCTGAAAGAGGCCAGCCTCTTCCTAGGCAGCCAACCCAGTCTGGCACGGAGGAGACACCCGAGGTAGGGCCACCTATGGCCTCTTTCTCCCACGCATAAGTTTCAAGTGCACACAAGCTTATGGGCTCTGGATGTCTCTTGAAGACCACAAAGAGGCTGGGATGGGGGGAGGGTGATTCCTCCTCCCTGGCACTGACTAGCAGTAAGAAGAGAGCTCCTTCTTCCTTTGCTAGTGCAGTGGTCCGTCCGCCAGCTACCTCCACTGCTGCTGCTGCTGCTTCTGCTCCTAGCATGCAGCTCTCATTTGCGCAACCACTTTCTCTCATGCAGATGCCTGCTTCCCTGCCCTCTCCCCCTGCCATCATGCATTCTAGTGCACCTGCTTCCCTGCCCTCTCTCCTTGCTGACACGCATCACAGCGCACCTGCACCAGCTCAGACCCTGCGCACCACATCCGCACATGCCGCGTCAGCTACCACCACCCCTTCCGCAAGTGTTACACTGAGCACTACCTTTGAGAGGTTGACCACCAGTCGTGCTGCTCCTGACCTCCCAGGAACCAGCATGAAGAAGATCACATCCTGGGTGTGGTCTCATTTTCACATCTGGGAGGACGATGCCTCAAAGGTAGTGTGCGTGCACTGCAATGCCAAGGTCGGCCATGGTGGCACAGAACCCAAGACATATGGCATCTCTGGCCTTCACAGTCACTTGAGATGGCACCATGGCAACATTTGTGATCCTATAGAATGCCGTTCCAAGCAACAGCATGGGGAGGTGACAGTTGCAGAGGGTGCAGATGATAGTTCTGAGGAGGAGGAACCCTCTTCCAGTCCCGCTGCAACTGCCACTGCTGGGCCATCTGGTGATGGTTCCACAACCACCCCCAGCCCCCGCAGAGGAGGAGTGCAAGCCACTCCACCCAGCCCACCCCTTCCTGGTCCTTGTCCCAGCCCACTGTGAAATGAAGATGTCATTCGCATCCAGCCACCCCCGGGCTGCGGCCATCACCAAGGCAATTGGGGAAGTGATTGCCCTGGATGAGAGGCCATTCAACCTTGTTGAGGGTGTCGGATTCAAATGACTGCTTTGTTTGCTTGAGCCCTGTTACAGAGTCCCTTGTCACAGAACCTTCCGCTCGAAGGTTATCCCATCACTGTACAGGAGGGTGAAGTCCCAGCTCCTTGTGGAGTTCTCCCGTGAGGAGGGGGCAGTGGTACATTTTACCACAGACCTGTGGACTAGTCACAGTGCGGTCCATGCCTATTTGTCATTGACCGCACACTGGTGGCAGATGTCACCAGTGCAGAGGTGGGCAGCAGCACTGGGGGAGCGGTGTCAACTGGAAAGCATCATTAGGCATTGTTACATGCCCAGGTGCTTGACAGTCAGCACACGGCTGATAAAATCCTCAAAGTGGTGAATGGTATGCTGGATGGGTGGATCTGATGCCAAGGTTCAAACATCAAGGTTGGTTACTTTGTAACCGATGCCCAGAACATGATTGCAGCCATTACTCATGTGGCTACACTCATGTTCGCTGCGGTGTGCACCTCCTGAACCTTGTGGTTCAGGTTGCCTTAAGTGAAACCGAGGGCTTTTAGGCACTCCTTGAAAATGCCAGGAAGATTGCTGATTTCTTCCATCTGTCAGTTTCAGCCAGCCGGGCACTGTGAGAGAAGCAGGAGGAGTTGGACTCCCCACTTCACCGGCTGGTACAGGATGTGGCCACAAGGTGGAACTCCACCTTTGGGTCAAGAAGAACATGGCCGCATTCATCAAATCC
>QEPC01002194.1:11288-34234 GCA_003113815.1 Sphenodon punctatus | reverse complement strand
CCCTCTAGTCATCAGGTAGAACCTCTTCCAGAGTCACATTGATTTGTGACAGCTCTTCCGATTCATCACATACAAAGAACAGTTCTGTTATGGGTATCGCCCCAACATCCTCTGCAGTGAAGACCAAAGCAGAGAATTCATTCAGCTTCTCTGCAATGGCCTTATCCTCCCTAAGTGTCCTCTTTACCAACTGACTCTCTAGCATACCTCTTGCTTCTGATGTACTTTAAAAAAAAAATATTTAGTTTTTCCTCTTTAGAAAATCTCTCTTCAAATTCTTTCTTGGTGTGCCTTATTAACGTTTCACATCCAGATATATTTAGCCTTGTCTTAATTGGTTTCCATTCTCCATCCTGTAACTACTCCAAATATATAATGTCCTACAACAGACCTGATATTGATTACTTAAGACAAATAGAATAAGGATTTGGGAATTTAATTTGTCAGAATCCCAATGGAATAGTTCATTGCCCTACTGTTGCCCACCTGGGCTAATGTGGGGACTTTTCTGGTCAGGCTGTGCAGTTGCACTATGAGGCAAGGCCCAAGGATTGGTCCTGAAGGAGAGCACTCACCCTGGCCACCAAACAGCTGATCAGGGAGGCCAAAGGAGGGTTCTCACAGCTCATCATGGTCATCAAACATCTGATGGGGGGGCTGGAGGAGTGTGCTCACTCAGTCCCCTAAATAGATGATAGGAGGATCCGCCACTCCTCTGGGCCCCCCAATCAGATGTTTCACAACAGTTCCTCCCAGGGGCCCAATCCCTCTGCACAGCAAGGGTCTGGGAGTCCTGCCTCATGTGGATGGCTCCCCGGATGACCTATGGCATGCATGAGCTTGTAATGGCAGCCTCCACACCCTGATTCCCAGGTGGGGGCGGGGGGGAGACTGCTCGTCTAGACTGCCCTCCCCACCAGCCCAAAGTGTGGTGGCTGCAGTGGTGTTTCCCGAGGTAGCCAGGGGCTCTAGCTTGCCTCTGTATCATTTGTTCTCACCTCAAATAGATATTGCTCACCACACCTTGTTAGCACAGGGAGCTGGGTTTTATATGCGTACAACTTATGGGGGTGGGGGAGGGGAAACCATGTAGAGACTCAGATCCATGGTAAGAGGTTTGCTACTATTACCTACAGAAAAAAGCTCTTGATTTGAATTCTGACTAAATAGTCATACTTGTCAATAGGATGTTGAACAACAAGAAAAACATTAAGTTCCCCAAATTAATTTACCTAGCAACAATGCTTTGCTGGAGAGAGCATTGTAAATATTGTAGCTAAGAAAGACATTTGAAAAATACATGCACTGCAAGTGAAGTACATGGTTCTGACATTCGTTATTAAACCAATTGTGCTCAGAGATGAACTGTGCACCCCTGTTAGTGCTGTTGTCTCCTCTTGCCGCTAGGCTATCCTTTACATAAAGAAAATATAAACTATGCCTAGCACTCTTTGATGAATGCTCTAGAATGGCAGGGAAAAATATAAACTCTGCCTAGCACTCTTTGATGAATGCTCTAGAATGGCAGGGAAAAATATAAACTATGCCTAACACTCTTTGATGAATGCTCTAGAAGGGCAGGGAAAAAATTTCATCCCTAGTTTCTTTTGTGCCCGAGCACAATAGTAAAGAGAGTACATAACCCCTTATGAATCATCCTGCCTTCCTGAAATTGCCTGAAGCCTCATAGCACCCTTTCTTAATTCTTTCTAGTAGTAATATGATTGCTGCCCAGTTGTTGTTTGTTTTATTTTTTTAAGAATGAGTCAATGTCTGGGAATGATAATATTGCACACCTCCACCTGCTTTCTGCATGTTGGCTATATTACTGAGGGATATTAGGCTAGAGTTGTAGCTGTACAAGAATGGTGTTTGGCACAGCTGGGGAGGAGAAAACAAAGATGACTATCCAGAGGTAAACTGACATTCCAGGGGAGAATTCGAACTCCTCTGTATTATATGCCCAGCTGCAGCACAGGTACACGGCAAGACTTTAGCCTGGTAGAATAAAAAGAAGCCTAATGAAGGGGAGAAAACTCTGCACCTTTGACCTCCAAGCCTCTCCCCTTGACTCAGCAAAGCCCCATCCAAGGCTGGGGCTGTCTCCTCCTCTCCCCTGGGCCTCATGTGCCTTAGACAGGGCTATGGTTCCCACTTCCCTGCAGACTGTCTTCCCCCTTCCTTTCCATGAATATTTATTTATTTATTTATTTTATTTTTTATCCCACCCTTCCCTAAAGAAGACTCAAGGCAGCTTACAATATTTACAAAAACATATAAAAAACAATCCATAAAACCAGTTAAATATGAAAACAACCCCCAAAACCCCCAACACAACCCCCCACAAAACCACATAACACCACCTCCCCATTTCCCACTGATTTCACAATCCTTGCAATCCTACCCCAAACACACACACCAAACCTTCCATCCCCTCTTGTCAGGGGCTCACTTGATTCTGGACCTTGAGGTCAAGATTCTTCTCTGCCTTATGCATGTTTCAGTTGCCCTGGACCATTTTGAAGTGGGCAGCATGGTGGCCATCTTGAAATCCCACTATTCATCTCTGGAGTGGTGGTATTGAAAGTGTGATGGAAATATAGTGGTTGTGGCAAATACCACTGGTATTTGCTTCTCACCCTTTCAGTCCATCCAGGACATTCATATGGCTATCCAGCAGCACAGCAAAGAAGGATCTGTGAGTTATGATTAATCATAAACTGAATATGAGTCAGCAATGTGATGCTGTTGAAAAAAAGCTAAATGACATTTTGGGCTGCAGTAGCAGTTGTTTTGTGTCCAATATGCATGAGGTGGTGGTATCACTTTACTCGGCACTAGTGAGACCTCACCAGGAGCATTATGTCAAGTTTTAGGAGATAGGAAATTGGAGAAAATTCAGAGGACAACAGCTAAAATAGTAAAGGGGTCTGGAGAACAGGCCATATGAAGAAAGGCTGAAAGAATTGGGTATGTTCAGCCTAGAGAAAAGATGACTAAATAACAAATGGTAGACAAATTCAAATATCTAAAAGGCTCAAAAAAGGTAGTGAAAATTTGTTCATCACTTTGTGTTAACTAACGTGACGGTGGCCTGCTTAGGCCCGTAATTCACTGGCACATTTGTTGGCTGGGCTGCCAGATGTTGGCCGGGATTGCGCCTGGGCATGTTGGTGGCTGTGACCAGGGATCCTGGTCCTCAGGGATTGCAGCCCAGGCTAACTGTCAACATGCCTGGGCAATGGCCCACCAAACCCGGCCTAAACGGTCTATCACATGTGCCAGCTGCCATGGTGACCATCATTGGTCGCCATGGCTGCTCATCATGGGGGGGGAGGGTACTGGGTGCAGCACGGGGGTAGGACCGGGTGGCCACATGTCCATTGGTCTCCCTCCCCTCCCCAGAAGTCAGAACATGTCTTGTGCAGACCTGGTCCAGACTGTGTTGCCGGTGTGTTCCTGACGTGGATAAGATTGTGATTGTGTATTGTATGTCGCTGTTTTGTTTGTGGACTAGGACTAAGTGTTACGTCCTGAATAAACGGATTGATTGATTGATTGATTGTTTGTGATGGCAGAACTCTACTATCACATCTATAAACACCCACTGTCACAGAACAACAGAAGGTAGAACAAGAGGGATGGGGCTTAAATTGCAGCAATGTTAGATAGTAGAAAAAACTTCCTAACTGTGAGCGCTGCTGGTCGATGGAATGAGCTGCCCAGGGAGGTTGTTAAATATCCTTCCTTGGAATTTATCACAATCTGTCTGGACAAACATTTGTCTGCAATGCTCTAGACAGCAACATCCCACCATGGAGCAAGGGACTGGACAAGCGATGATCCTTGAGGTACCCTCAAACTCTAACATTCTATGATTCTGTGTTGGAAAAAGGGGACAAGGCATTTTTCAGCTTTCTGCCATGTAAGAATTCCCTTGCGCTAGACCATTTTCCATGTGGCTGGTTAAGCTGGCTTTAAAGCTGCTGAACACCTGGCAGGGCTTTTCCTTGTGATTCTGAATGCCAGACATTAATAGACATAGATCCAAGCCGCACATCTAGAGTGCTATTGAAAACCTAAGACGTACCCTTGCAAATGTCATAAAGTCTTCAGTAAAAGTTCTTTATTCAAAAATAGCACAGGATACAAAGTAGCTGCAAGGACAGCAGAGAAAGGAAGATGGAAACTTTAAGGGGAAGAACATTCCAGTGAAGTGTGAATATTCAAACTTATTCCAAAGTTAACCTTATATTTTTTGGTTTGTGACCTGTGCCTTACCTATGAGTTTCTGGGGTTTCTGATATTTATTTATTTATTTATTTATTTATTTATTTATTTTTAAAAATAAACTTTAACATTTTGGAAAGATAATATATTTCTCAGGTCACAAATTTGTGTCTGAGAATATATATATTTTCTACTAGCCATTTTTTAATGTTCTCGGGTGTGTGTGTGTGCAAGCGTGTGTGCATAATATAATTTCTATATGTAAAAAAGTAAATGTATATTAATCTAAATATATATGTGAATGAAAATTTATGTGAATGTACTTTTCATATTTGCAAAGATAATTCATATATTCATTCCCATGAATGAATTTGTGAATTAATTTTCACAATTGCAAAAATCACAACTTCGTTCTGTTACTCATAAATTTGTTTATTCTAACTCATATTGTTCCTAGTTTTCCTGTGCAAGGACAACTGTAGTTTTATAGTTCCTATATTCCTTTCCCTATATTTTTGTGTTAATTAAGCTGTTTTTACATAGATGGGCCCACCCACCACTGAGTGTTCCGGTGGGTTTGCGGTGGGGGGGCCCTCCATGGAAATGGACCTGTGGTGGGTGGTGGGATGGGTGTTCATCCGTGTAAACACCACGGGTGGTGAGTGTTTGTGCATGCAAGCTCCTGGTGCACCCCTGCCCCACCCATCTCCGCCCATCTCCACGGGAACATTCAGAAAACCAGAGGAGGTCCTGTGCGTGGAGATGGGTGGAGGTGGGTGCTTGTCCATGTAAAGGGACACACACACACCCCTTCACCCACTGTGACAGAACACCCATCCCACCACCCTCCCCTGTCTGTGTAAAAACGGCCTTATTCCCTTAAAACAAAACCATTCACTAACAAATCTTTTTTATGAAATCAGTGTCTGGGATAGTATTTCTTCAATTCCTAATTCTTATGCACAGACTTCTATCATTTAACATTGTTGGAGTCCAGGATGTAAATAGTCCAGAGTCTGTCTTTTCAGATTAGCCAAGGATCCAACCGCCTAGAATTATTCATTTATATTTTCCCACTTTGTTCACCAGCTAGAATTTGAGAATTGCTCCCTCTTGCGTTGCAGAAATCCATCAGTCAGTGAACAAAGATTAGTCCAGGTATGATTAGCACAATAATTTACCAGCTAATAAACAGTGTCGGAAAGATGGCCCCACTAAACCACAACTGGGTGAAAGGGACAATTCTGTCTCACGGTGGTTCTACATTATTATATTTCCATTGACTTCCGTGAATCAACTCTTCAGTTACATTGATGTAAGAGAGAGAAAAATTGCCCATATAGCCTTTTTAAAATACACATGAAAAAGCAGAATTGAGTTGCCAGAAAAATCTGAAGCAATGAGGAGCCCCAAATTAAAATAGGCTACATACATTTAAAGCCAGTAATGACTATTCATGACCCAGGAGCCACGGATGGGAGTTCGTCTCCTGAATGTATGTTAGTAACTGGCTGCCTCCATTATACATTGTCTGCATTCTCTATGTTATTCTTTGGTAGAGATAGTGGCTTGGACAGCCACTAAGCAATGGCAAAGTTAGTGAGAGAGATGGGAGGTAAGTGTCCTTCAGGTGACAAAATGTAGCAGGGCCTCAAATTTCTGTAAATGAACCTGGGTGGCTGTTTAGGGGTGTGCAATTTGGTGTGCAAATCACCAGTTGCATATGCGTGTGCAATTTGTTTTTGGTTTTTTAGTTACTAAAATGAATGGAACCCCAACTGCGGTGTGCTTCCATTCATTTTGGTTTAATAATAATAATAATAATAATAATAATAATAATAATGTTCATACATAAATGGATTCCAGGGTCATTCTGCATATGTGTGCCCTCTCCCAAAATGGTGCTGGCAGCATCATCACAATTTTGGAAAATGACAGTCAGTCTGTGCATTTGCAGACCAGTCCAAAATGGTGGCAACAGTGGCTGACAGCACCACTTTGGAAAAGTGTGTGTGTGCATCCACAGAATGGCCCCGGTGGCCATCTTAATTTTTTTTTTTATTTACAAAAATCA
Organism: Sphenodon punctatus; assembly: GCA_003113815.1. Lineage (NCBI taxonomy): Eukaryota > Metazoa > Chordata > Lepidosauria > Sphenodontia > Sphenodontidae > Sphenodon > Sphenodon punctatus. The sequence continues at coordinate 27,930 of QEPC01002194.1, read as the reverse complement.
TTGCGCATGCACAAAAGGCCACCGGACCATTCTGCATGTGCATGCCCTTTTCCAAACTGGTGCCCGCAGCACTGTTGCCATTTTGGAAAAGGGAAGCCAGTCTGCACATGTGTACTGGCCATTTTGCATATGCACAGACTGGCTGCCATTTTCTAAAATGGTGGCGATGCTGCTGTTGCCATGAGCAGAATGGTCCAGTGGTCATTTTGAGCATGTGCAGTAAATGTATTATAAATATTATTATTTAATACTTTAATAAAAGTAAATACTTTATTAATACTTTAATAAAAGTAAAAACCCCAAACAAATAGGTTTTCCATGAAAAACCCCCAAAAGGAAATGCTACTGTCAATCAGCAGGTGGTGTGTTTGCAGGTCTGGTCAGGGAATCAGCTGTATGCAAATAAGGGGTGGGAATCACCTCAGGTATCTGTGCGCCACACCCTGAGACCACCTGCTCATGGGGGTCAATGAGCCTCGGACCCACTAAAGAAGCCTAGGGGTGGGAACCTGACCCTCTTTTTAAAAGAACTTGTACACCTGGGCAAGTCCTCTTTTCCCTCGCTGACAAAAATGAGTCATTTTTGTCAAATGATAAATGAATGGGGTGCTTATGCACATGCCTAGCTGGCGATGGACCAGGCATTGTGGGTCTTCTGCCAGGGTCTTACTGCTGACTTACTGCCTGTTTTGTTCAGGGTGCATTGTCAATGTTGTTAACTATAGGGATCCTCCAATTTGAGAAAGTCGACTAGTTTCTGCTCCTAGAAACATCACAGTCAATCCCTTGGGAGTGGGCTTTGGGCTGCACCTCCATCCAGCAGCCACCTGATCCTCACCAGTTACCCACCCTATCTCCAGGAACAAGTGGATGTCACTGTGCCTACTGGAGGCTACAAGAAGCAGTGAGAACAGACAGGTACTCACCAGGTACATATCCTATCTCCAGAAACAATTGGATGTCACCATGCTTACTGGGGACACAAGAAGTAATGAGAACAGACACCCTTGCCCTCTCTGAGGGATGCCGAGTCTGACCTGAGAGGCACTGCTGAGGGATACCCATCACTACATACCCCATGCATTCTAACTATGGCCAGAGTCAGCCCTGTTGGTTCTCAGTTGACCAAATGCCCTGTAAATAAGGTGGACAGAGGGATGATCAGGAATCTCCACTTAGGGTTACCAAATTCTTAATTCAAAACTCCAAAGTTTCATAGAAATTCACAGCACAGAACCACAGCTCCAAAGTGTTCCCTTGCGTCTGAAATTTTGATCTGGCAACTCAACCCACACCACCTCTTGGGAATCTTCACAAAACCCACCATTCCAGTTCTGCAAATCTCGTACCCTCTGTTTCCCCAGACACCATCCACTAATCATACAGTCCTCCCCCAAACACAATCTCCCATCTCCCCAGTGCTCATTATTCAATCTCCCAATCCTTTGGACTTCCCCTCATTCCCTGTCACCTCAACCACCACCTCCACACCCATATATCCTTTGCCCAATTGCTTTTTCTCAACAGACTATAATTCAAAAGAATACCCTTCTATCATCTTCAAGCAATATTATCCCCTATTTACATAGAGTACGACCACTCTAACACCCTACAAATCACCATCTTATCCCTAAACCCAATCACCACCAAACCTATAGTTAATCCTCCATCTTATACTATCCCCTTTTGGTTTCCTACAAATCTCTCATCAAACACTCATTGAGATTTTGTGGTTGCCGTGTTGGTCTCAACTGAAAGAAAGGGAAGCAAAAGTGGTTTGAATGATATCTTTTATTGGACCAATTGTTGTTGGTGGAAACACATCAACATGGCCTGAATTAAGAGGAGATTGAGTGAGAACCTGGTAGGTAGCATGATGAATTTGGGGGAGGTGCAGTGTCAGGGAATCTAGGGTTTGGGAATCTGTATTACCATGATTGGGACTCTGGGCAGGGCACTACAGCTCCTCCATTTTTCCTCTCTCCCACCAACATGAAGTGACATGTACAGGAAGATGTGGAGGCAAGGAAGAAGATGAAGAAACAAGGGATGCCATATCAACAACATAAAGAACACCACCTGGGTTCCACCCTAGATGGCCTATGCCTTATTCCTGAAGCTAGCTCCTCCACCACTATCACTGAAGCCTTTCAGGGACTCCCCACTGACTAAGACACAAATGTCTATAGTACCAGGCTTGCCTTTGTTGCAAATTCCAAGGAGTCTTTGCAAAGGTCTCAGTATCAATTGTACTTGTGAGTTTCCCTTTAAAAATTATATTCCAACCTTGTGTTAAGGGCATATAGAGCACTGGTTCTTGAAATATGTATCAGTTCCTATGTTTTCTATGTAATCATCCTCTTCTGATTAGAGATTAGAAGGCTGCAATTGAGCTCAATGTAATGCTGCAAAAGACCTGGCTTTGTATGCTGCTTGTCATCTTCAAGTATTACAAAGATGTGACTTTAGTTCACAATCACAGAACAGGCATAATATTTATAATAGAAGGCTATTATCTGCTTAGCTTTGCCATATAGCCCTTTTTAAAAAACTAAACTAATAATCTCATTTGTCCCCGCACTGGAAATAAGGCACATACACAATTAAAGCACAGACACAAGTAAGTATGGGTAAACTGACCACAACTGTTTTATTAAACAACCAGCCGAGAATGATAACCTGTTGGAGAATAGAAACCAATTATAACCAATCAATCAATTTTAACAAGAACGGTGTATAGATCCCAATTGCCATTTGAAATCATTGAATTCACTTTGATTAGCCAATTACTATAATTCTTCACCTTATCCAAGTATCATGTATAATTGGTGAAGATTTTTTCTCGACATGCCAATTAGTGATCCCATTATAATTAAGCCAAATTAATACTTCTGGGTGAGCCTTAAGGGGAGTGATTGGGCATTACAACATGCTATCACCTCCGCCATAATGGCCATCACTCCCCACGCTCAGTACCATAGCAGATAACCAATTTGGATTGGAGATACCAATCCCTTCAGCCTATGGACCAAAATTGATCCATACCCTAAGAAGAACTAACGAGCAAATGACCACATTGGGACCGCTTAGATCCTTCCATATGGCACCTGACGGCAATTCTTCTTCTCTCAGATAGCAGCGGGGTGCCCATCCCCTGCTTCCCAAGTCCAACCACCTGGAGGCATACCATCCTCCACCTTCCAAATATTTTCCAAAGCTACCAAGTCAATTCCAACACCAACTCAAACAATTTCTTCATGGTACTGAACACCGCCACTCAGTTCAGCAGCAAAGCTTGCTTGAACACCCCCCAAACTCACCCACAGCCAGCCACCTAGACCACATACTTTTGCAGAATAGCCCACACATTCCCTAAACATAAATCCAGGCCTCTCTCTGACAAATAAACACCATCTGGCCGATAAAGCTCATGCCTCATCCAAGATATATCCCGGTGCTCAAACCAAAGCCCCCCAACCTTCTCGATTAATTTCCTAATTTTCTTGTTAACCCTTTTCCTTGACCTGCCCACTGCTCTTGGACTAATGGCTCTTGTCCACCTAATCCTCTGCAACATTGCAGTAAAAATCAGCCATGCACGAGGGAACAACTCCCTTATTCAAAGCAAGTCCTGCCTCACCATAATAGACACGTCCAGCCCCGACCCTCTTATTAGATCATTCTCCCCCAAATGGATTAGTATCAAGCTAGGGAAAAACCTGCCACTCCAGTCAAACAGCAATGGCATCAACTGGGGCCAAAGCATGCCCGCTTACCCTTCCATACCACCTTCGCTCGTTAGGCTAAACCCAACTGAGACCCCCAATTTGAACTTGTAGACCTCTTTTCAGCACAACTCACAAAACTATGCCCCACATCCACATTACCTGCCTTTCCATGCGATGCAGCAACCCTACAAATATAGACAAAAACAACCAGCTGTCACCATGAACTCATAAAGATATCCTCACCTCGTACCTATACCGCTTAAAGGGCGGACATAAGACTTAAATGCTGCAGATCGCCATCTGCCCACCAACTTCTTCTGTTGAGAAACCCACCCCAGCTGCAGTGGATGCTGCACCAATTCTAAAAGAATGTGAACTAAACCTACCCACTACCCCCAAGGCATCCAAACATCGTCTCATAACCTCCACAAATTGAAAATGAGTAAGTGGCAAGCCAGTACAGTGTATAAAAAACAGACCCCAAACCCTAGGTCTGACCAACAAAAACTCCTTCATACATGAGACTGGACATATCAACGGCTCAACAGACTTAAAAAGCACAATATTAGCTCCCTTCCCAATCTGATCCGTCTTTGACTTTCTAATATCCAGTTGCACACTATCGCCCCCAATCAGCACATCTCCAATCTGCAGAGCCCTACCTGACCGGTCTAAATGAGAATTCACCACCAACTCTCTAACCCTTAAAGCTGCAAAAAAGGCGATCACAAACGCCGCCTGAATAACTTAACTTCACCTATATCCCTACAAACCTCAAACAGCTTCCTTACCATGTCAGCCAACAACTCTGAAGAACCAACCATACTTGACAGAAAAGATAAAGCTGACCACATTCCCGCAATTGTGCCTGGAGCCAAACCTTTCTTCCTGAGGTCCAACCCAAATTGAACCACCTGTGGCAATGGTATCGGAAAAGACACCGACCAGCCCTTTCCCACAGAAAAAAAACAAAATTCCTTTAACGCCCTCTCATAAAGTTGCCATGCGACCGGGGCGACTGAACCCTTCACCGTCTCTATGAGTTCTAAGATCCAAGGCTCCAAAGCTCCTGGGGAACTAAGTCTCGCTTCTCCCTGGCCATTGGAGTGAGATCCCAAAAACGCTGGATCTGAAAATGAGAGAGGGCATCAGCAATCTCATTTCTCACTCCCGGCACATGATTAGCAGAGAAAACTATATTATGCCTAAGGCACCATAAAACGAAAACTCTAACCAGGTGCATTACCCGCTCAGATTTTAATGACAATGAATTCACCATGTACACCACAGCTAGGTTGTCATACCAAAACAGCACACACTTGTTCTCAAACCTACCAACCCACAAATGAACAGCCACCATTATCGGAAACAACTCTAAAAACATCAGATCCCTCAAAATACCCAAGTCCTGCCAATGGGACAGCCACCGCTCGGAACACCAGCGTCCCTGGAAATAAACCAGACCTGCCGCCCCAGCTGCATCAGAATGAACCTGTAACTGAGCCTCCAGGAGAAATATTTCCCTCCATATGCTGACACCATTGTGTCTCTGAAGAAAATCCAGCCATACTCCCAGATCATCCTTCATTTGTCTCGTGACTCTGATGTGGTGATGTGACAAGGTCACCCTAGCAGTCTTACCATAAAGGCGAGACAAAAATGTGCAACCAGGCACCACTACCCTCCAAGCAAAATTCAACTTTCCTAATAAGGATTTTAAAACCCGCAAAGTCACCTTTCCAGCCCCCCACAGGAAGAAATCTCGCTCCTGAGCACCCTCAACTTATCCTCCAGTAAACATGAGCACTGAGACACTGAGTCCAGCTCTATGCCTAAATAGGTCAAAACGGAAGTAGGCCCTTCTGTCTTTTCTCTGCCAAAGGAACCCTAACCAACTCGGTAACTCTCCTAAAGGCATCCAACAAGTCACAGCACTCCAACAACCCCTCCCTACCAATAAACAAATAATCATCGAGATAATGAAAACCTGTAACGAACCCATCCGCCGTTTTACAATCCACTTCAATGCTGAGCTGAATTTCTCAAAAGCGGCGCATGAGATGGAACATCCCATGGGCATCACTTTATCATAGTAAAACTGGCCATTAAACAAAAATCCTAATAAATCAAAATCTCTGGGGTGCACCAGCATGAGGCGGAAAGCTGACTTCACATCTCTTTATGCCATAAGGGCATCCCGACCACATTCCCTAACTAATTCCACCACTCTGTCAAAGGAAGCATAATGGACCGTACACAGCTCGGGTGCAATGGCATAGTTTATCGAAGAACCCCTTGGGTAAGACAGATGATGGATAAATCGATACTCCCCTGGGGCCTTCTTTGGCACTATGCCCAATGGAGACACCCTCAAATTTTCCATCGGCAATGATTCAAAGGGGCCAGCAACCTGGCCTTCTGATAATTCCTTCAATATCTTCTTTTCAATCACATGCTCCATACCCACTACCGATCTCAGGTTCCTAGCCACCCATATGCTCCCTCCTACCTTCAAACAGAATTTCAAACCCAAACCTAAAACCATTAACAATATAACGGGCCTGGGCAGGGTCTGGATAATCCTGCAACAAACGCTCAAACACCCACCATTTAACTGTCATTGGGGACCTTCCCTGAGCTAGCCTGGGCTGCCCCACCGCCTCTCCCCATCCCCCGATGAAATATTCGCTTTCCCCTCTGACCTGCCCCGTGCCTGCACTGACAACTAGTGGAGGGGTGCGCCCCCCCCCACATTGCAAGCAAGTATGCCTGACCATACAAAAGGAACAAAAACATTTCCCTTCATTAAAGTCCCAGCAGGCAAGTGACTGCTGTCCCTTTTTTGCCTGGTGGTCACCACGAAAATTGTGATGATTGCCCATCACCCTTGACAATAATGAGCCCGCTATCTGCACGGACCACATCTTTCCCTTGAACACATTCCAACCAGAGGTCATGATCCTTCACATCCCAACGGACCCCCAGTGTAATGGCTGCATGCTGATGAAATGCTTCATCATATCACAGCCATCTGAACCCCTCCTTTGTCAGATATGCCCACCTGACTATATCAAAATATTTCCACAGGGCCACTGCCTTTTCTGGAAATGCCTGCATCACCACTCCCGCATATATGATGAAAGCCAACTCCCAGTTGGCCCAATTCCTATTAATCTTGCACCTCTTTTCCCTCTCCAATTCCTTAGATTTTGGCTGAGCGTTGGGATCCAGAATCGGGTCACAAAAAAGGATGGTAAACAAATCTATATAATCCCCCTTCCAAATCTTCTCCCTCACAGACTGCAGCAGGTGCACTCTGAGTGGTGCAGAAACCCGAGTGTACCCCCTCTGCAGAGAAGGGATCTCCTTAACTGATGACCCACCAGGAACCACTACACCCTGACTACCCCAGTTTATGCCCACCACAGGCGTAGCCTGCACACTCACACCTTCAGCCTGCACTGCCTGCACCCCACTACTCACCCCTTGCAAAACCGAAGCCTGTGGGCACCAAACATTGTCTACTCACACCATCCTGTTTGGGTCTTGTTGCACAAGCAGTTGACCTACCCCAGCACCAGTGACCCCAGTGGACACAACACCTGGCNCTGCACTGGCTGCCGATAGTGTGCCGGGCCAAGTTCAAGGTCCTAGTGATGATCTATAAAGCCCTATACGGCCTTGGCCCCTCTTACCTTAGGGACCGCCTCGCCCTTCGCGCCCCGGAACGGCTCCTGCGGTCTGCCGGGGGTGCCCTCCTGGAGGTCCCCCGTGTTAAGCGGGGGGCCACGATGGAGCGAGCATTCTCGGTGGTAGGGCCGCAGCTGTGGAACTCCCTTCCGGAGGAAGCTCGCCTGGCCCCAAGCCTTTTGACATTTCGGCGGAACTGTAAGACCTGGCTGTTTGCCCAGGCCTTTGGGAGCGAGGGTGGGGGGGGTGATTTTAATCCCCCGCCCATTTATTTATTTATTTATTACTGTCCTTTAGCCCTGTTTTATTGATGTATTTTATATTTATATTTTAATTGATCTTAATTGTTTTTATGATTGCTGTTAGCCGCCCCGAACTGCGTTGCAGGAGGGGGCGGGATACAAATCTATAAAATAAATAAAATAAAATAAAATAAAACATCCCAGATGCCCCACCAGGGAGTGTCAACTCCTGCTTCCCCCCAGGAGGGGTCGCAACCCCAGCCAGGCCAGGCCCAACCAACTCTGATTGAGTGGCCCATCCAGCCTCCCCACTGGGCCCAGCCCCTGTCTGCGGCGTTACAGGCCCAAACGCTGACCCCTCCTCCTCAGGCACCCTTGACTCGGGGGGGTGAAGGGGACCCACAAGATGGCACCCTTGTGCTGTCCCCCTGCCCTGTTCCCCCCATGGGCTGCACACTTCTTAGCTTTTCCCATAATGATTATGGCGCCACATAGAACAAAGGTCGTGGTGGGGGGTTCCTATCCCGTCGCTCAAAATCGAATGACTCTACAGCCTGCTGCCCAATCACCCCCGCCCCTGCCCACTCCAACTACGGACCAGCCCTGTAAGCTCACAACTCCCCCCCCACACACACACACACTACCATGGCGAACATAGCCCTTTTGGCCCCACTACTTCCACTTTTCAGCGCCGTCTCGACCCCCCGGCTGCTCACAGCTCAGGCTGTTCCCAGCTTCCCAGAGACTGCCTCTCCCCTCTCTGCCAAAACAACTCCCGAGACCCTCCAGACCAGGCCCTGTGAAGCCAGAGCGGAGAACGTAACCTCTTCTGGCACTTTCAGCAACCGAATGCCAGGCTGCGCTGCGCCAGTGCGCCTTCAAAGCCACGTGGCCCCTCTCGGCCAATTTCCAAGGTGCTTTTCCACGCTACACTCTCTGTTCCTTTGGCAAGCTGCAACCTGAAACAACTCAGCTTGCAACTTGCAGAGAGCTTCCCCCCAGCCAGTTCCCAGGTAGACTCCTACCCTCTAACCCTCAGTGCCTCATTCCCCCTAAGGGGGTGGGCACAAACCTTCCCCCACAGCACACAGGGTGCTTAGCGGGGACTATTCTGGGCTATTTCTTCTGTTGTTTCTTTTTTTAAAAAAACTTCTTTTCAGATTTCACTAATTTTTCTAATGATTAAATAACAATAATAATGATCTTGCTTTCTTTTAGCACCCTTCATCTCAAAGAATTCCAAAGACTTTAAAGAAGGAGGAAAACTGATACATAAAGAGCAATGTACACTTCCTACACAAATAAAACACAGTCAGCTCCGTACTGAAAGGTTGTGTGACTCACAACAATGCTACACACCAGAGTAAGCTAGGAAGTGAAGAATTATTTCTGTAACTGAATCGACAGAGGGAAGTTAGGTAGGTCAAAAGTAATTACCAGAATTGAATTGAAATTTGGCCAGGACTTCAGGGTTAACATAGCTACTCTTTAGGAACCTGCCATGGGAGTTTTAATGGTCAAGAGCAATTATGCCTTTCTTCTGAAAAATCACTTTTATTGGGTTGTGACTGGGTTGCAATGTTGCAATCATAGAAAATTGTTAATAACTCCTTACCCTTTGAAATACAGGTTAGCCTGTATTCCATCTCAGGCATAGAGCATCATGGTTCAGGTCACATACACAATGTGTCTAAATAACTTCCAGAAGTAGCAGATAAAAGGGACATGAGACAGTTACATGCAACATAGTTTTTGACTTTTCTGGGACAGAAACTAATCACTTTGTCCTGGAGAATGATTGGACCAAGGTCAGGCAACATTTCAAAGGCAATCTCTAACACATCTGAACTGGCTGAATAGGCCAGGGACTTGGGGTGATTTCAGACGTTACTCGTCTGACATTCACCCCGGCTGAACCACAGTCAAACAGGATCCGCGTTTGACTGTGGTGAACGTCTGTTGACTCGCCGCCAGATGTGCACCACAGTCAAACGCAGCCCGTGTTTGCATTCACCACACTTCTGGACCTCTGGCCGCGAGGAGGTCATGTATCTTGGGTGAGCTTCCATGAGCTTGATGGGATGATGACCTCAGGCAGATGAGTAGAACTGTTGGGAATCCTGTACTTGTGAGTACTGAGGCTGCAGTGATTCTGGATTGGATGTAGGGGCAGATCCTGAAGTTATATGCGGGGGGAGGGAGGGGCTGAAGTCCAAAGTTGGCATAGCCCCTCCCAGGTGAGCAGGTCTCACCCCAGCCACGCTAGCACCATGGTGGTTACACCCTCTGCTCAGGAGCACTTTTCTAAATAGATGAATAAATAATAATCAAGACAAACTTTTTTAAAAAATTACATTGCTGTATGGTCATGTGTGGTCATTTTAATTCCCATTGTATATAGGCAACCGAGGCAAGGAGATAGTGACTTGCCTGGAAGGTTTGCTATTGACTTTGGTGGAGGTGGCTGACCCACACCACTGACTGGGGGAGATCACCCTGTTTCCATTTTTCACCCCTTTATCACTAGTATATTGTCTCAGACAGAGCCCCTCTGAGATTAAAGGATCAAACAGCAATCCTTCCTCAGCACAACTGGCAGGGTTAGGAGTCATGCCCATGATTTGTGCAGTATTTTCTAACCCTATTTGCAGAGCAAAAGTGAATAACCTAAATGCACTGTATGTTGGGAATGAATAACAGTACCCTGATGCATTAAGGCAGATGGACTCCTTAACAATGGCATTCTGAGACTCCTCAAAGCAAGCACAGACACAAAGATGAAATCTCAAGAGGTGTTTGCTGACAAAATGGCAATTAGCAATGAACAAGTTATACACTGAATAGGATTGGAGTCATTAGGCAATAGGCATGTGACTTAATTGTTGAAGGTCTCATCCTGCAAGAGACTGAACACTCTTGTCCTCTCCCTTACTCCAGTGGAACAAGCATAATCCCGATGAAGCTCAGTTAGTGTAAATGTCTGATGGGAGGAGAATGAGATCTCAGAAGACTGCTTCATAACTCTGAAGATCAGAGGTACCTTTAGGCCAGGGTTGGGGAACCTTTTCCCTTCCAGAGCCACCTGGGAAAATTAGTACAAGCTCCAAGGGCCAATAGGAGTTGAGGGCAGGGGGTGCTTAATGGGTGCACTCAGGAACAGGAGGGTCATGGATCTATTCCATGAATCTGTCTCCTGTCCTTGTGTACATACCCTCATCTTTGCTTCTTTACCCCAAGCTGAGTTTTTACTGCTTGGGGGTGGGATGTGGATCCAGGGGGCTAGATCTAGGAACTTGAAAGAAGCCAAATGAAAACTAGCTATGGCCCCTGGGCTATATTTGGTCCCTGGACCTGTGGTTCCCTGCCCTTGCTTTCAAACAGAGATGACAGCCTAGGACCAGGTGACTGAAGGGGCCCTGCCCCTACATTTGCTATTAAAGATGATATTGGATAAGAGAAAACACAATTTTTTATTTATTTTGGTGGAACTTTGGTTAGGAAGCTTCTAAACAAGCACATTTTCAAACTGGCAACTCAAATATGAAGGTATCCAGACGTAGGCTACTAGCATATCTGCTAATAATATGCAAGGACCCATTGTAAAATTTTGCCTCGGGTCCAGCCAAATACATCACTGCCTAGTATCAGGGCAGGAGGCTGATCATTGCATAATTCCAGTTTGATAATATAACAACTTCATGAAAGCTGAAGAGAGTTTCTTCCCCTGCTGCAGAGTGTGGCAGGGAAGCTGGCAAGCAGCAGAGGCAGCACAGGGACCCATGTGGGGGCTGGTCAAAGTCACCTACCCACCCCCAGCTGCTCTGACGAAGGATCGGTCATGCAGCCCTCAGCCTGGCTTCCCTGGATCTTACCTCCCACCACCGAGCCAGGTGGGGAAGCCAGGAAGCAGGTGGCAGAGCAGCATGGAGACCCACATGGAGACTGGTCAAATTCCCCCTACCCCAACCACTGAGCCAAGGTAGGGAAGCCAGAAAGGAGGCAGCAGGGCAGCACAGGGACCCATGTAGAAGTTGGTCAACACACACACACCAGCTGCCAAGTCAACCATCGGCTCCCATGGAGGCTCGGTCATGAAGCTTTCAGCTCAGCTTTCCTGGATCTCAAACCTTCCCCCCCCCCGCTCACTGCCAAGCCAGGCGGTTCAAGTCATGCAGCTGAGCCCACCAGCTCGGCCATCTAGCCTTCACCCTGCACCCCCATTGGAGAAGCTGGCAAGCAGGTGGCAGACTCAGAGTTCAGGGTCCACATGGCTGGTCAAACACCCCCACCCTCCCGCCAAGCACTCCAGCAGTTGGGAGGCTCAGCCACACAGTCCTCAGCTTCAAAGGGCAGATCTGCATGCCCCAAGGATAGGCAGCCGCAGAATTTCGGTTCTGCTATACGCAGATGACATGGTTCTGATATCCCAAACCAGTATTGGTTTGAGACGTGCCATGCAAGCCTTTGGGGTTTACTGTCAGACAGAACTGTTATCCATCAACTATGCCAAGACCAAGGTGCTGGTGGTAGGAAGCAGAGGGGCCCAGAAAGCCCAGTGCTGGGCTATTGGCTCAAACTCCATTGAGCAAGTACAGTGCTTTAAATACTTGGGGGTTCTTTTCGCCTCCAATGGAAGCTGGAAAGCCCATTGGGCGGCTGTCCAAGCCTTAGCTAAGAAAACCTCCAAGGCCATAGTAAGATTCTTTTATGGGAAAGGCGGCAAACTGGTCCTCCCTGCCCTAGGCTTATTTAGAGCAAAGGTTGTAGCCCAAATGCTGTACGCATTGCCCGTATGGGGCATTTCGTTTCTAGCAGCCCTGGAATCAATCCAGAACAGTTTTCTGAGAGCAATTATGGGTGTGCCAAGAGAAACCCCGCAGGTAATTTTAAGAGCGGAGGCGCGTGTACTCCCTCTTAGAACCCATGCTCTCCAGGCGGTAGTCAACTTTTGGATTAAGACGGCTTTATTCCCTCCGCCGGGGGAGTCATTGCTGACGCTAACCCTGGAGAGCGGGTTGGGGACTCCATGGCTAAGAAGGGTTGAGAGTGAAATCCACTTGTTGGGGTTTGCGGTGGAGAGTCTGACCCAGCTTGGAGGGGTGGTGGTGAGACGACTTCTTAAAAGACGGATTTTGGATCAGTCCTTACAAGCTGAGAGGGAGCGGATGGCAGCCCAGAAAATTACTCCAACTTATGTCCCCTATAGGGAGGAATCTGTAGCGCCATATTACTTGTTTGTGTGGGACAACCCTGGGTTATGGGGTGCCTTTCTTAAAATGAGGACCAATACGCTGGCCTCAGCGGTACGAGAAGGTCGGTATAAGATGGTTCCCTGGGCCCTTCGGACTTGCCCCATATGTTCTTTAGGGGAAGTAGATACTTTGGAACATATGGTTTTTCAATGCCCAGCTCTGGTGGGGCCCAGATGTAAATACTTGGGGAGGTTAGGGGCGCCTCAGGACCTTGCCGTTAAGGGATTGCAAAGGCTCCTTAACCCGGAGGATACTGCTCAAGCGAGAACTGTAGCATGGTTTGCTTTAGCTATCCAAGGTATTTGCAGCCCCTACTTCTCCTGACCACAGTAGTCGGCGGGACGGTAGCGTATCCAGGTGGCTGGTTTGGTTCAGGGGGATTTATGTGTAATAGGTGGCTTTGGGGTTATGTTCTTTTCTCTGAATAGCTACAATTCCCCCCCCCCCTTTTTTTCCTTCCCCTTTAGGGAGGTTAGACAAAGTTGGATTAGTACGTGGACTTTAAGCCCACCTTTCATCGTAGGTTCTCTCGGCAGTGCTGCCTGCAATCTGCGGACGACTGATAGTTATAACCATACATTTGCTGTATTATTTTATTTGCATTTTTTTACTCTGTATAAGATTGTTATAGCCCAGGTGGCAAACAATAAAGTTTTGATTTGACAGGCCTCAGCCCCAGCTTCAGTCTGGCCCCAAGATTTCTGGCACCCCTCACTGCACCACACCCCACTGGATCACTTAGTGAGGTGATCTATTCCCTCCCCCCCCCCATGCAGCCTCTCCACACCAACTTACACATCCAGTGAAGTAGCTAGTAAGATTGTCCAGTGCACACAAGAAGCAAATGCAAGGCTGAGGGCGGGTCCAAAAGCACTTTTCCTAGGCCTGGCCCCAGCAATTACATAGCACCAGGCAACAAATACAAGCCTTTGGGGGTGGGTCCAAGCACTAAGTTTGCCCAGACCCAGCATGACATCAGTCTCCAGGTTGACCAATGGGGTGATTGAAACCCCCTGAGTCCCCCCAGTGAATCTGCACCTGTAGAGTAGTCTTTTCCAAACTATTGATACCTGAGGCACACGTTTTTTCTGAATTAAAATGAGTGGCACACTTCACTCTTACACCCGAAAAGATGTGAATGTATATAGCAATAATATATATTATATATAATTATATTATATATTTTTATATTATACTAACACACACACACACACACACACACACACACACACATATATATATATATTAGTGTTGAAACTCAGTATTTGAAATCACTCTGTTTTTACTGAGTATCTCAGTATTCAACTCAGGTTTTACTGAGTACCAAATAACCAAGAAATCAGCCCGGCGCTCAGTACTCAGTAAATCCTCAAATGAGCAACATATAGGGCTCTTCTTACTCCTATATAAGGGTAATAGTATTCGATACTCACAAAATACTCAGTACTCGGTTTTATTTACCAAGTATTTTACTGATTATCAAGACCGAACACTCTGAGCTGGTCCTTGAAAACTCAGAAATACTCACGTATACAAATTTTACGATTCACTTCTGCTCTAATATATCTATATTATATGCTGTTTTGTATGCTGCTTGTTCACTTGAAATATTACAAGGATGTGACATTAGTTCAGAATCACAGAACCGGCATAATATTTATAATAGAAGGCTATTATAAATAAAATAGATATGGATATAGATACATATCTTGACACTCCGTTTGGGAATTACTGGAGTAGAGTATTGCTCTTACAGACATCCATTTTCCCATCCTCCACTTATAAACTGGAAATAAATGCTAGGAATGAAACGAATATGCCATTTTGTATTCACAGAGATTATTTAGAGATTTGTTTAAATGAACAAATATGCAACTATATCTTAGTCTGTGATGTTGTATTCACTTATTCATTAATTTGGTAATTTTTCTTTGATTATTTATTGTCAACTTTGAAATCTGTATTTATTCAGTAGCATCATCCCAGTATTTCAGTTACTTCATTTATTTTGTAACTGTTTTGGTAATATTTGTAACTTTGTTTATTTGAACAATTTGTTTTTGGTATTTTGGTTACTTTGGTGTTACTAATATCAGTGGTACCACTTTTGTTGCACCAAAGTGTGATGAAGAATAATAATTAATAATACTAAATGTTATTTCTAGAGCACTCTCTCACCAAATGATACTTGGATCAGTTTGCAATATTTAAACTTTGTGATTTATATTCCGCCCTATCCCCCAAGTGGGAATAGGGCGCAACTTACAACAGTTTAAAAAAATGAACAGCATCACTACAAATACATATAAAATACATTCTGCAACTCCTAATACATCACTAACCCATCCCTCCAACTCTCACTTGGAGAATTATCTTCCCCAGCCTACCTCCCCTTCTCTCATAGAGAGGCCATGGCTAAAATAAGAATCTGCTGAACCTACCCCAACCCATTTTCCCATCTCTCACCCAAGGAAGTCTGCCTAAACTATCCTCTGCACATTAAATTGTGCTACCAAGAAACCAAAATGAAGCCCCACATCTAATCAACAAAACCACATTGGTCAACCACCAAGTTTCCTAAGTGTTCTATCTGTCAACTTGTTCTTAGCTGAAAAACTAGGATAAGTATAATTAGCAACTTTAAAAGTTTACCCACCCACCTCTGTCTCCTACTTAATGCAAAGCTGGAACTTGATTTACTGACATTCTCATTTGTTGTCAGGGAGAGATATATGTAAAAGACAACTCATTTCACATCTGATGTGAATGAGTTGTCAGAAAACTGACAGTGTAAGTGTTACCATATTCACTGGATGAGCTTTGAAGATAAAACATAGACCTGGGAAAGGGTGAAGACAGCACTGAAGTAATATGCTATCATGTATGAGAGTATTTCTCCAAAATCATACACTTTACTGTCTGTAAGTTGTAATATAAGAGAAGTAGTATACGACAAACTCTTTGACCCTTTCTCCTTTCTTTACACTTTCCTCCTCTTTTGTGATGGGTCTCAGAAAACCAGGATAATTGGATATATGTGGGAAAACTGATATGTGAGCATTTGTGGGGAAACTGGTGAAGTGAGGTAATCCCTAATGCCAACATTTTCAAGGCAAACTGTGCTCTATTACTAGGGTCCCATGTATTCAGCATTCCCCTTTCTGGAGGCAATGGTGGAAACAAAGATTACATGGGATGCTGTCTATTACCATGGCAAATCTATAATGATGTACCTAAATTATTTGCCTGCTTTTTCAAAAGTCCTAATCACCCACAGAATGTATCAGCTTTGGAATTAGGAAATATTGCCACATGTGTATGTACGTGAATAATGATTTCAGTGGCATCTCTGCTTAGAACCTCACAAAATCCAGTCAATTCTATTAATGTCCCTAAACGTGGATTAAGCAGCCTATCTTTAAGTGCTTTACTTAGGTGGCCAAAGTTTGCTCTGTGCTACAGCACTGAAAGTAAGTCATTTCACTGAGACATGGGTACATGAATTAATAATTTATCTGAGAGATTTAATCATTTATTTTACACCAGCAACAGGATTAGTGCTTACTTTCTATTGCTAGGTTTACCCTTAATTTTATCAAGTTGGCTGTTACTATGGGTGTTAACAAATGAGTATGGAGCCCCCTGGAGCTTGTAGTCACTCCATGGGACATGCAGGACCCAACAAACAGGCAGGTGCTCTCCCTGTCTCAGTCTGCCCACATGCCCCCCC
>QEPC01002186.1:2490943-2503409 GCA_003113815.1 Sphenodon punctatus | reverse complement strand
GTCCACTTCACCACCGACCTGTGGTCCTCCAGGAATGCCCAGCATGCCTTCCTGGCAGTGACTGCACACTGGTGACAGGACCCAGAGGCAGCACTTGGCAGTGGCAGGAGGGGTCTGGAAGCAGGGTATAGGTGGACCCTACTTCAGACACAAGTAATGGACAGCTCTCACACCTCAAGGAACCTTGAGGCAGCCCTGGACACCATGGTGAGGGAGTGGGTCATGCCAGGCATGGCCTTTACCAAGGGGTCTGTGGTCACGGACAACATGGCCAATATACTCAAGGCTTTCCATAATGGGGGCTTCACAAGCATCCTTTGTGCCACACACACCCTTCGACTTGTGGTCAAGGACACTCTGGGCTTGGGGGATCAGGGGATTGGGCCAGGAACCCTTAGTTCCCTGGTCGACCGAGGGAGGAAGCTGGCGGGGTTCTTCAATAGGAGCGTGAAGGACAGCAAGTTCCTCCAGGAGAAGCAGGCCGAGCAAGGGTCCCCGGTGCACCACATCATCCAGGATGTCTCCACCAGGTGGAATTCCACCTTCCTGATGCTTGAGTGGCTTCTTGAGCAGAAAGTCACCCTGCATCAGGTGGAACTGGAGACAGACATTGAGGAACCTCCAGGGTAGAACAGGGAGGAATGGGAGATTCTAGCTCACATGGTCTTCATCCTCAGACCATTCCTGGCCATGACGGAGACCATGAGCAGCTCCACCACCACCCTCAGTCAGGTGACCCTGCTGGTCCATAGTCTCAAAAGGAGCTTGGATGAGATTTGGGGGGGGGGGCAGGATTGTGGATCTCCGGGCAGGAAGCTTCATTTCACCTGTGCAATCTATTATCCCTATGTGCTGAAGTTCTGGAAGGTAGGTGGCAGAATCTCATACCGCTTGACATGGCACAGAAGCTGAAGGCGGTGCTGAGTGCCCGTTTTGATAAGCTCCTGTGCCGGGAGGAATATTTCCTGGCAACCATGCTGGACCCCAGGATCAAGGGCAGCATGGCATGCAAGACAGAAGTCTATGGCCTCCAGAAGGGTACGCTGGTGCAGAAGGTCCAGCAGGCAGAGCGGGAAATGCATCAGGATGTCCCTGGGGATGGTGGGAGTGGAAGCAGCAACCCCTTCCAGCCATCTGGGTCTATCCCTGACCCCAACCAATGTCTGCTGGTGCCAATGGTCCCCAGGCCAGGCCTATATGCTGTCTGTGCCAAGGGTTCTGTACCATGGAAACCCACTGTCTGCTGCTGCTAGTGCCAATGGCCCCCAGGCCTATATGTGTTCTGTGCCTTATCCAGGAAACTTGATGGCGGCTGCTGCTCCCAATCATGCCATGCAGTCTGTCTGCCCTCCCAGGCTGCCAAGCTTAAAACCTGCCTGATTGCTGCTCATGCCAAGCTGCCATAACTGTCTGCCTGCTCACCCAGGTTGCAAAGCTCAAATCCTGCCTGAATGCCACTCAAGCCACGCTGCCTGCTTGCCCTGGAAACCCATGTTTGCTGCTGTCAAAGGCCCCCACCACCCAGGTCTATATGCTGTCTTTGCAAAGGGTTCTGTACCCTGGCAATCTGCTGCTGCCAAAGGCCCCCACCCATCGGGGTTCCCACCAAGCTGTGGGGTTCGGGTGTCTAGGTACAGACAAGAGGAGGAGAATGGCAGGACAGTGTACCTGGCATTGAGTGGCCCAGATAAAGCAGGAGGTTATTTATAATGGGTGCTTATAGAGTGATAATAGAGTGACGGCAGCCTCTTCAACCCCAGGTTAACCAATCTGTTTAAAATCACTCCACCAGGTATGCAAGCAGGCTGTGCCTGCTCCGGGCAGCCCTACCAGCAGTACTCTGGAACATCGCAAAGTACCACCAGTGTAAGAAGACCGGCCAAACCCAGGGCACCAGCTTGAAGCGGAGCTGCTGTCTGCCTGCTGGGTGGGTCCACACTTCAGACCGGCTGGGTCTTGCCCCTGATAGCATCATAGAGTTGTGGGTGCAAGCCTAGAACATCGGGTGATTGGTTCCCCCACCCCTCTATGGTGCAGGGTGGGGTCCACCATGCGGGTGGACCATGGGCTGGGGAAACTGCTGGGTCCATCTAGTGCAGATCCAGGTGGGGCTGGAAGTGGGGCGATATGGGTGTGCACCACTGGAGCAGCTGTGGTGGCAGGCAACCTCTGCATCCATTTGTTTACACTCTTTGACTGTGGGAATGATGTGATAAGGGGATAGGGGTATTTACTGGGAAGTGTGGGACCTGCTCCATTTATAGGGTTGCCATTAGGGCTCAAACGAGAGCTAAATTGCTGCTTCTGAGAATTTTTGCTATATTGGGAACTGGGATCGGTTTCCTGACTATTTCAAGATACTGATGTAATTTCTCGATTCTCACAATATCGTGAGATACCATAGATTGACTTTCCACTTACCACTTACTGAGTACTGTGTATCATTCATTTACTGCTTACTGCATTGCCACGGGTATTGTTTTACTTCTGGGTTTGTTGTTTCTGCATTTCTGAGCCAATCACTGTGCAAATAGCCCACTTAGAACACCCCTGTGTTCCTTAGCCTCCACTCCAGTGCCTCCAGTCAAAATTATTGTTCTATGTTTTTCCCTTTGCTTTGATCATTCTGGAACTGGACTGCAGATTAGTAAAAAAATCTACATACAAGTCAATTAGTGACAAGGAAGTACAAGCATAAACAGAGTGCAAGAAATGCGATAATATTACCTCTCATGATTTGAAATACATGGCAAAGTAGTAAATGGCAAAGTGATCAACAAGATGCTGGTAAGTGGAAAGTTGTTAAATCAAAAAATGAAATGGCGTTTGAGACTTTAATGAGTTCCAAGAGGATCTCAAGATGGTATTGGGAACTGGGATTTCAATGAGATGTGCCGATTTGGCAAAATCTCGTTTCAGCCCTAGTTGCCACTTCTCTCGTTTTGATTTTCATCTTGAGGGAAGGACCTGGAGTGAGGTATATCTTTGTGTCTGATGTCAATGTTTGGAGTTGCAGAGTATGGAAGTAGACAATAGCTTTTGACTTCTGCCCACCCTACACACACGGCACTCTGCAAGGTTCAGGGACAGTCCTGCAAATTCTTCCCTCTCTGTGAAAATAGGGGGTGGCATACAGATTAAATGAGTACTTAATGTAGTGCCCACGGGCACATTATTGGGTACCTGGTGTGTTACCAAGGTAATGATTGGGCACCTAGAAACCACCAAAGTCAGTAACTTCCATTATCTATTTTCAGATTTCCAATTACCAATTCCAGTTTCCAATTATCAGCTGGAAAACTGAACAATAAGGATGGAAATAAAAAAAATAGGGACTCAAAGTTGACTTTTTGCGACTGGAAATTAATTTTCTAGGATGGAAAATCAATAAATAGGTTTGGAAGTCAATAAATCAATAAAGAAGTAAAAATAATACTAGAAGTCTACATTCTGGGACCAGAAGTTGACATTCTGGGACATCTGGTACCTGATTTGGGTTGCAATCAGGTACCAATTAGTACCTGATTGTCTGTTCAATTTGGGTACAGGAAATTTGTAGGGTATACCCATTTTTGCAGGTACTCATTTCAGCTCTAGGGTGGAAGGAGGCTTGTGAGTCTAGCTGACAAGAGGGGAAGCCTGGGTGTGAGAGACTGGAGATGCAGGAAGAAAACAGAATGTGGGTCAAAGAGAACAGGGGAAAGCAGGAGAGACATGGAGCATGGACAGTGGTGTGCCTTGCGAATGAAATCACTTCTGTGGTAGTAACCACAGAACACACTTATCGAGGCACCAACATAATGGGCAAGTTTTCCATAGCAATTTCCATTGTGTCAAGTTGAGCTTAGAAGAGCTCAGTACTGGGCAAATGGGAGTAGAGCTCTGGTGAACAGGGGAGAAGACACTCTTATCCCAGCTACTATGGTTCTTCAGAAGCTATTCTGCTTTTCCTGAAGACAGCCCTGGTCAGGAAACTTCTAGTGGTATTCTCATGAAACATAGCAATCTGGGCATTTAGATCATCTGCTCCTTAAGTGGATTTATTGTGGAATTCATGATACTCAAACAATGATGATGAAGAATCAAGACAGAAACCAGTAGGGCCAGATATGTTCTCAGTTGCCCTGGCATCAATCTGGTATAATTGCATAAACTCCATAGTAAAATGAGAAAAAGATTTAGCAGCTGAAACCCTATGATACAAGAGCACATTTCCTATCATAAACGAGAACACAGAAGTAAAACACAGAAAATATTATATCTGGATAATAGTTTTGGAGAAAATTATTGCAAAACCATTTCAATATGCATCAACACTAATGGGGAAAAAATATCTGGCCCGATTGGAAATCCCTTGTTTCTAAAAGGATTTCCTGCCTAGAGATGAGTGAGCCAGTGGGCAATGTTTTTAGTGGAAACCTGTCCAAAGGCAGCCCCAAGGAAAAGCCTAAGCTTGTTTTCAAAAGGAAAGCTCTTCAAGTTCAGCACAGAGTTCAGAAAGCATGGCAGTTTTGCAAATTGATTTGTATTCCAGTTAAAAACTCCATGGGACACTTCAACACTGATTTTCAGAATCAGAATTTATGGCCAGATTTCCAAAAAGAGCTCAGGATTAACAACTCCTAATGGGTGTTAACTAATATGTTGTGGTTCTGGTTCACTCAGCTCTGGACTGCCTGGGCCAGTGTCAAACCTGCACATCTGTTCTGGGCCTGCCAGATGTGGGCCTAGTTCACACCCTGGCGAGGTTGGTGGCAGGGCCAGAAATGTGGGTCCAGAATGAACCATGGTCCAGCTCTGCAAAAGCTAGATCTGAATGAACCAGGTGGGCACCCCTACTGACAGCAAATCCTCCTCTGCATGGCCCACAAAAGGGCAGGGACTGATAGTGTCGTGAATTTTTGTGGGTGAGATAGTAAGACGAGGAGGCTGCCAGCAGATTCAACAACAGAGTTCTTTATTCAGCAGAAGCACAGCGCTGCGGGCTTCCAGGATCCCAAGCACCCCCCAGTAAGGGCAGTACATATTTTATACAGAAATCCTTGGGCGGAAAGCCCTTACATGACTTGTTGCTTCTGCACAGAGGAGCAGATTACAACACTAGCACACAGAGTGATTAATTTAAGAGAAGAAACAGTTACTTTCTAAAGCCAGGCAGGTGCTGAGATAACAGTGGAATGTCCAAGTAAAAAGGGAGCTTCCCTATCTAGGCTTAAAGCCATCTGCCTCTTGCACAATTTGGCTTACCTTTGAAACTATCCTACGTGCAGAAGAAGTAATCTTCAAGATAGTGGAGTCTATCTACTTGAGGCAAAACAGAGCCTGTCTACGTGGGGCAAGGTATTTCCAAAAGGGTACAAGGTTACTACAGGTTAAGCAGAATTATAGGGGTTTTCCTCCTCAATTGCATGGCTGAGGGCAGTGGGGGCGGTGGTGCCCAGGGACAACTATGAGAGGGAGTAGGACGGCGCCTCAGCAGCAGTTGATAGCTACCTGGACGAGGAGCCGTGCATCGATCCCAGCAGCAATCCCTTGGCCTACTGGGCCGGCAAAACCAACGTGTGGTTGGTCCAAAGTGGCTAGGGGATTATTGTCATGCCCACCAACCAGTGTCCCCAGCTAGTGGGTGTTCTCTGTTGCGGGGGACATTTGCTCCGCACACCGCCTGAGACTGCGGGCCAAGTTGGTGGAGCAGCTGTTATTCCTAAAGGTGAACCTTCTGCTTCTGGGATTCCCTGAGCTGCCCCTGGACAAGGAGTGATGGTGCAGTGGCACACACCATCCCATGCCAGGGGCAGTCTTGGGAAGGGGCGCCTCGTTAAATAAGGGCTGCTGCTGCTCAGCTGAGATGCTGTCCCTCCCTCCCACTGCTTCAGTGACACCCTCCCTGCCCCCATCCCTATCTATCTATCTATCTATCTATCTATCTATCTATCTATCTATCTATCTATCTATCTATCATACTACACGGCCTCAGCCAACCTATCTGACTGACTGCATGCTGCAGTGTGGCATTGGGAAACTGTAAACCTGCAAGCTTGCCTCTGGCTAGTGACTAGATGATCTCATCCGGCCTATCTGACTGGCTCTCTCTTGCGCATGCTGCAAGTCTTCGCCACCTTGGTGCCAAGGTCCCAGCCTGCCTTCCCTACTGCCTCTCATACCATGCTGCCTGCCTGCCTGCCCACCTGCCCAGGTGGTCTAGATCAAAGCCTGCCTCAGTCTGCCTGCCTTCTGCTCATGCCACGCTGCCTGCCCACCCGCCTGCCCAGGTGGTCTAGATCAAAGCCTGCCTCAGTCTGCCTGCCTTATGCTCATGCCACTCTGCCTGCCCACCCACCCGCCTGCCTGCTTATCCCAATGCTGGCTCTGCTCTCTGTGCCCGGGCATTCCAATCTCTGCTGCTGCTCCCAACGCTGGCTCTGCTCTCTGTGCCCGGGCAATCCAATCTCTGCTGATGCTCCCAATGCTGCCTCTGCTCTCTGTGCCTGAGCAATCCAATGTGTGCAATGTGAGCAACCTGCTGTCAGGGTCCTGGGGCCAAGTTACTGGCAGGGAGGGCTGTGGCCAAGATCCAGAAGCTGCCACTCTAGCCCCAGGGCCCACCGTGATGGGTCTGGGGCCATCATTCCTCGCACATCCTCACACATTTGCACACTCACCCCACTCCCAAATCCCCTGGATAAGCAACCCCAATCTCTTGTCACATAAGGATCAATGCATATTGCTGTGGAAGATTTTCTCCTGGAGATCCCTTGGGGTATTGTGAACTTTCCAATCAAGTACTTCAAGGAAGATAAAATCAGACAGCTCACTATAAACCTTACAAAGCCCCTTCCTCCCCCAAGAAAATCATCCCAGGCCATGTACATGGGCAACAGTGCTGCACCACAGCACTGTTCTCTACAGGCGCCCTGCCTTTCACAAAGAAAAGAGAAGTCTCCCCGGGGATCGACCCAGTTATTAACTATTCCTTAAGCTCCTTAAGACATAGGAGACCTATAGAGAGCTCCCCTCAGGCGTGCAGATTAGCAAAGTCGTGCCAATGGGTGACAATCGGGGGTGAGGGGGATTGGTCACATGACATTATACCCATATGTTTGTGTCTCTGTCGCATTTATTTAGTATGTGGGTATTTAGGTAGGTGACTAGGTGTGGGTGGGGAGTTTTACTTGCTTTGCTGTCTCCCCTCAGTCTCTAGAACTCCTCCCATTTGCCATTATTCCGCTCACAGAGATGGCCCCCAGGCCTTGGCCTATATGCTACCCATGCCAAGGGTTCTGTACCCCAGGATGCCACCAAGCTCAAAGCCTGCCTCAGCCTGCCTTCCTGCCTCTCATGCCAAGGTGCCTGTCTGCCCACCCAGGTTGCTGCCGAGAGAGAGAGAGAGCAATAAGAGAGAGAGAGAGAGAGAAAGTCCACCTACTGCTTGAAAGAGAGACAGACACGATCCCACCCATGCTGTCACCGGCACTATGTAGCCAGAGAGAGAGGTTCCCAGCTAGAACGAGGGAGATAGGGGTTAGAGGGGGAGAGGTAGGGTATATCCTGGCTGCCACCTGCCAGAACCAGGAAGAACTCCCATCTGTGCTCATGCACCCAATGCCCATTGCCGACATCCAGCACGCAGCAAACCTACCATAATGAGATGGAATATATAACACACAATGTTTTATATGTGCCTGCCTGCCTGTGTGTGTTCCTGTACCTGCTGCTACCACCTATCACTGGATTGAATGAAGAGTGCACCATAGGCTTTAGGCTGTCATTCCACTATCCCTGATTCAGTCATGCCAGCCCGTCCCAGGGACCATCAAAGAGATTATGGGACCATCATTCCATCCCATTGCATCCAGAAGTCCGCACACTAGCCTTCCCCCCCCTTAAAAAAAAGCCTACTCCTCTGCACCCACCCGCAGATGCCAGCTGAAGCTAGCTGCTGAAACTAAAAGTCCCTCTGACCACCAGCTCCCACCGCCTGCTGCCCACTGCTGAGGAGCCTGTCTTTCTTTCTTTCTGTCACACCTACCCACACAAAGACAAGCCCTGCACCTCCCGGGGGGCTTTCTGCTAGTTGAGATCCTGCTGCTGGCACAGCACATCTTTGGGTTAATAACTATGCTACATGAGGTGGCAGGTGCTGCTGGAAGGGATCGACAAGCTGTATGAGATTCTGCCACATGCCAGCCAGAACTTCAGTACATAGGGATAAAAGATTGGACAGGTCAAACGAGGCACGTAACAATAACTATAACAACTTTTAATTAAAACTATTTACATAATAAGAAAACAAAACAACAACAACAACAACATTTAATCAAACAAAAGCAAACATGTAAATGAAACTTATTAATTAAACTAAGAGTCTCTGCTGCCACTGGGCCTGTCCCCCAGGAATTGGGGGAAAGACAACAGACCTTGAGGTGCTTCACAGGCCTGAGGGCCGGTGACCTCGTACTCGTCCAGCACGTCATTGTCCACGGCAAACTCTGACCCCTCTTTCATTTCCCTATGCCACTTGGAGAGCGTCTGGTTGTACAGCTGCACGCGGTGCAGCCCAGCGGAGACATACTGCCCGTATGCCACCACCTTCTGCTGCTCCGCCTGGACCACCTGCAGCTGCTCCACCAGGCAGTTCTCCAGGTCAGCAGAAGAGCACTGGACCTCCGGAACATGGTCCCAGGTGGCCTGCTGCAACTTGGCCCGAAGGGCCTTGGCCTCTGCATCCTCCAGGGGCCCAGGGGTCTCCACGTCGGGGCTGGGGGGGAGGGGAAGGGCTTGCCTTCCCCCCTTCTTCTGTCGCTGAGGCTCCATGGCCACCACTCGAGGCTCCTCCTCACCCAGCCACCTCACTCTCACACGTAGTCCCCTCCCTCTGCTGGTGGAAAACTTTCTTGCAGCGCTAAAAAGAGAAGAAAAAGATAATAACTTAAGAAGTGCCATACTGTGTCAGACCAATGGTCTGTCAAGCCCTGTCTGCATTCTGTCTCCACAAGTGGGTGGACTGGGTGGCCATCCAATCTCTCTCTGCAGGGGACTTCCGTTCCTAACAGGTCATAGGTCAATTCATTCCCTGTTGTTCTTGTCCCCGTGCCATACCTTGCATGTGGAGATTCCGTCGCCCTTATCGTAGAACCTTCAGACATCCAACGTCTGGCGCCGAATGTCTGCGGGTGTCACCACTGATGGCCTCCGCCTAGGGGTCCACCAAGTAATTGGACTTGGCCTGGACTTGGCAGAAGCTCTGGGGCTGGCATCCGATTCCTCTCTGAAATGGGAACACATTAAGAACACCAAAGTAATATCATGCATTTATGATGATGATGATGCCTCTAGACTAGTCCTCACTCCTTGGGGTGCTAGGGATTGCAACTAGAAAGCACGTGCAAATCCTGTTCTCCTGGGGGTGCTAGGGGATGCTAGGGCTTGCAACTAGAATGCCCCTGGCTGGCATGTACAAATCCTATGCTCCCTGGGGTGCTGCTTGGGATGGCAATGGAGAGACCCTGGCTGTCTGGCAGGCACGTGCAAATCCTGCCCTCCTTGGAGTGCTTGGGATTGCAACTAGGAAGACCCTGGCTGGCACGTGCAAATCCTGACCTCCTTGGAGTGCTAGGGATGGTGACGGGAGATGTGACCCTGGCTGGAGGAAAGAGCCTGCCCTTATTTGGGGGTGCGTAGGGAATGGAATGGCAACTGGAGAGTGGAGACCCTTGCTAGCCTGGCACATGTTTGGGTGGGGGTGCTGCTCGTGCCAGAGCCCCCCACACTACAGTACCCTCTCTTTCTGTGGAAGACATCCACTGCCACCCACTGATGCCCACTGTTTGTCCCTAACTGATGCCCACCACCCACGCACCCACACGCACGCCAGTGAGCTCGCTCTAACAGATAGAGCCTTTCTTGTCCTCAAAGTAAAAAAAAGTTTACAAACCTGGAATCACCTCCTGAGACCGCCGCTGGCTCCTCAGCTGAGGAGCCGGACATGGACACTACCACCGGAGGTGTAGTAGGGGCAGCAACCTCTACCTCTTCCTCCTCCTCCTCCCCCGTGACCGGCAAGTTTGCCCCCAGCTGGGGGATCAAAACTGCAGCCTACTTCATATTTTTAAAAAAAATCCCACACACACACTCAAAAAAGTCACCCATACAACATACACCAACACTCACCAACCACCCAAACACACAGCACAGCCAACCCAACACAAACACATCCCAAACACACAAACCGAGCAGCCACCGAGTCAAACACACACTCACTTGCCACACAGCTCCGCACGCACTTGAATTTCTGGTTTCCACGTGCTCTCACGTTATTTTTTTGGCTGAAACCAGAAAAGAACGACCGAACTCAACGGTTGAACCCGGACCTGCGAACCGGCTGAATGCACGAACCCGAACGCAAGAACCGAACGTGGCCGAACCGAACGGCCAAACCCAAACCGCTATCTGTTCGCCCATCCCTATCAGCAAGCGTCACTTCCTGAAACTCCTCCCAGAAAGATCGACCATACGATGACTCCATAACCTCATGCTCCTCATCTACTGCATCCAACCAGGAGGGAAATGTGCCGAGGGGAGCAGACATCTTAGAGCCAGAAACAGTGTTGAACTCTTGAATTGGGCCTGTGATGGGACGTGAAGGATCTGATAGATATAATCGCTGGCCAATGAGCAACACAAGCAGGTCCCAGGAAGTTGAATGGCACCCTGTGGTTGCTCAATGTCTCCTGCCTCCCAGAACCAATCAGGGGTGCTCTGGGGGAGGGCACTGCAACCCTCTGCAATACTGCAGGACTGGGCTGCTTGACTCTGGTTCTGTGTTAGCTATTGGTCTGTCAGGGTGCATTTGCAGAATCTGCTGGTGCTTACACTAAAAATCCTCCCATATATATCCCTACCACCTTACCTTTCCAATCCTTATTCCTTACCCTTACATTTTACCTTTTTCCTTCCCCTGTCTGTCTCCCCCTGTCTAGATACTAGATATTAGTTGTGTGTGTATATATAGATTATATATATTATATATATATATATATAATATAATATATATTATATATATATTATATATATTTATTATATATATTAGGATTATAGGATAGGAATATTTTGTATTATACATAAGTTAGGTTTAGCTTAGATTCTGTGTGTGTGTGTATGTATATTTTATGTATGTATGTATATTTTATTTTATCTATATATAATATAGATAGATAGATAGATTATTGCAAGCTATTTTATGGACACCAGTTTAGGGGAACTTTATTGTGTGTCTACTAATACCAATAATGATACCAAAAACAAAATATTCATTTGAAATTGGTACCGATACCAACAATGATAACGAAAAATGACATTTCATTATTAACAATAACAAAAATGATAATGAAAAATGCAAAACAACATGCAAAACAACAGTACACACCCCTACTGTTGTGTAGTTTTCGAGTTCTGATATTCTGAAGTGCCCATTTTAGTAAATGGGGGAAGTGAGAAAAGTAGGGCTGAAGTGAGAATCAAAACTATTCTTGTGAGAATCTCTTGAGAAGCTCGAACTGGCAGCAACATCTCAAGAAGTTCTTGCTAACAGTTGGAGATCTCTTAAGATTCTAAACTTTTTTTTAACTGCTCTGTGCATGTGCAAAATGGACACCAGGGTCATTCTTTTTTTTTTTCTTTTTTTAAAAATAAAATACTTTCCTCTGTTTTAAAACCTACAGTGAAGGCGAGTCCACCATCACCCTAGGCAGGGTCAGGGAGAGGTTCTTGCGGTCCTGCTGGACATACGCCAGAGGGTTTACAATCTTTCCCAGGCCCAGAGCAGCCAGAGATCATCTCTCCTGGGGTGGGTGGGGTGTTTGCAAGGATTGCCCTGGGTCTGTCACTGTGTGTTCCCCACATCCTTGTGGTGCTATACTGTTATCGGTGCAGCCCTGGATTGTCTGCTCCAGTGGCCCCTGCCTTCACTGTTTGGGCTGCTTCTGTGGGTCGTTCTGCACCTTATTCCTCTGCCTGGGCCTGGGAACCCTGTCACTTTGTGTGAACCTCTCTGGGCATCAGGTGTGTGTATTATTTTTATAATAATAATAATCTTTGTTTTTATATAGCGCTCCCCTGCCATCACACTCGGAAAGTGTGATGGCAGTCACCATCCTGCCTGTCCCCCAAACCCGTAGCCTAGGCTTCATCTTTGACTCACCCCTTTCTTGTAAACCCTACATTGACTCTGTTGCTAAATCCTATCGCTTCTCCCGCCATAACATTACTAAGATTCGCCCTTTTCTCTCTGTCTCATCTGCCAAAACTTTTGTTCATGCTCTGATCATCTCTCGCCTCGATTACTGTAACCTCCTTCTTTCTGGCCTTCCCCGGTCTCACCTTTCTCCCCTCATCTCTGTCCAAAACTCTGCTGCCAGGGTCATCTACCTCGCCAGTCGCTTCGACCATGTGCAGCCCCTCCTCTCTT
>QEPC01002186.1:2480033-2490640 GCA_003113815.1 Sphenodon punctatus | reverse complement strand
ACCAAGCCAAGTACATGCACTTGAGACCTCGCATCTTCATGAATGTTAGACCCCTTGTCTCTCCCTCTGTTCCCCTTCCTATGTCTCTCCCCCAGCTCCTGTCTCTCAGATTGTAAGTCCTAGGGGCAGGGACCGTGTCTATTTTATTACTTTGTAAAGTGCCAGGTACACTGCTGGCACTATATAAATGTTTGTTAATAATAATAATAATAATTATTATTATTATTATTATTAATAATAATAATAATAATAATAATAATAATAATAATAAAGCTTTACATACAATAATTGAACACAACTTTTTATCTTCACAGCAACCCTGTGAGGTAGGTTAGGCTGAGAGAATAATGCAACTGGCCCAATGTCACCCAGTGAGACCATGGACCCCATCCTTGATGTTTAGCCTGCTTGTCTGGCTATCCTGGGGGTTCTGGATTTCAACCTCTATCCTACAAGCCTAAATTTAGCCTCTAGAACCTCCTTTCTAGACCTTCCTATGTCATTGGTACCAACATGGGCCACGACATGGACCTTGGTGACTATGTAGAAGAAGATAGTTTATTACACCCTCAAAGATTCTCTGAAGTTAAAGTAATGAACACTGGTTGTCGAAACCTATTAGACATTTTATATTGGTATAATTTGGTATTAATTATGGACCAGAATAGATGTGTGTGGCTGTTATACTTATATCTCTCTCCAGGGAAACAGTATAATAGATTATGTGATCATTTTATTTTTTCATCAGAGATTTTGCTTTTATAGAGAGGGGAGAAAGTGACCACCAGTCACTGGCACTGGGCTTGATCCCAAACCCCTGCACGCGTGGCTTGTATGTGGCTGGACCATAGTCCTGCCTGCATGGATCTACATGTGAATCATGAATGGCTTGTACGCAAGATGTGTGCATGCTGTTTGTGCAGCGTGTGGGGTTTGGGATTGAGCACACTGTCACTGAGATGGTCAACCATGGACAGTATTGACTTACACAGCAGTATGGAGCATCAGGGTAGACACTCCACCACACTTCTCAGGCAGCATCAGGTGAAGTGGAGTCCAAAAATTAGTCAGTTGGTTAGAGAACAATTATGGTCTGCTGAGTTATTAGTGTTGAAAGATCTTTTTTTTATTAGAGCAGGGGGCAATTGATTCAATAGAGGTTTTAAATAAAATAATTTCCTCTTGTTACTAGTGAGGAGCCAATGAAATTTACTAAGAAAAATAAGCCTTAGTTGATAAGGAATCTTCGGAAGTCAAAAAGGCACTGTGGAGGTTGGTTAAGAAGTCAAAGTTTTCAAGCTCCCCAGAACAGATAAAGGTTATGGCAGAGGTGAGAAGGTATGATAAGAAACTGATAAGGCAAAAGAAAAGTATTTTTTAAAGAGAACTTTGGGAGAAGTTTGAAATAGCATCAGGGGAATGGAATTTGTCTAAATTCAGGTAGAGGAGGACCTGCCGTAGCCCATTTTGCAGATGTAGATCTAGAGTCCAAATGTGCCAGGTTAGCATCTGAATACATGCTGCAATGGGCACCAGTGTCAATTGAGGAACTAAAATTACTTATTTTGTGTTAGCAATGTAATAAGACTCCAGTGAAAACTTTGTTCCCACTGAGGTTTATAGGGAAAATATTGAGTGGTGGGACAATACCATGGCTATTGTTAGCCAAGTTATTCATGTATATAAACAATTCAGGGAGGTTTCCAGCACGCTGTATTTTGAGCATTATAGTCCCACTGTTTAAAAAAGGGAACATTTGAGGCCAGAAAATTATTGTCCAATCCCCCTTTTAGATACAGTGTTTAA
Organism: Sphenodon punctatus; assembly: GCA_003113815.1. Classification (NCBI taxonomy): domain Eukaryota; kingdom Metazoa; phylum Chordata; class Lepidosauria; order Sphenodontia; family Sphenodontidae; genus Sphenodon; species Sphenodon punctatus. Next base: position 2,488,834 of record QEPC01002186.1, on the reverse strand, counting down.
AATCTACACATGTTATTTACTGAACAAACTTCTCTGGGCTTAATTGGTTTAAAGAAGAACAGGCAGGCTTTTTTAAAGGTTATGTGACTACAGATGGCTGTTTTCTACTTGCCCATTGGTTACCAAGTACATTAAAAAGCTGTATGTAGCCATTGGCCACAATCCGAAGCGGGATCCGCAAATGAGATCCATGTGGGTTCCATGTGGCACAATGTGCCTTCAATGGACATGTGCGAACATTATGCACACGTGCGTGCATGTAGGTTGTGCAGACATGGAATTAGCCCCTTTATCGATTTAAAATTTGCATTCTATTCTATTAATAGAGCACGGCTTTGGGGCAAACTGGAAACTTCTGGGATTGATCCCAGGATGCTAACTCTTTTGAAACTACTGCATGCACAGATAGCTACTAAGGTTAGGGTTGGAGGTATTGACAAATTCTCTAGACAGATAAACATCAAGAAGGGAGTTAGGCAGGGTTCCTTGCTGGCACATTTCTTATCCAACTTTTAAATTAACAATGTAGTGGACTTTTTGAAGCGTGACTGTTGTTTTCCACCTAAAATCAAATATAGGCACATTACTTTGTTGTTATTGCTGATGACATGGTTTTACTGTCATACACACCTGTGATGATATGTTGTCTGCTCTCTATTTTTTCATTATACTGTAAAGGCGCTGGCTGTTTTGTGGCCATTGTGAGGCTGGAGCGAGGCCCTAGAGGACCCAATGACATAGACACCATCCGTGCATCACCACCTCTTCAGTCCATCAAGCGAACTCTCCCACCCCACCCTCAGGCCTGTTTATCCCCTCTGCAGTGGTGATTTCCACCACTGTAATGTCTCCCCATACCTCCCACAATCTCTTACCCTCCATCTCTCCTCTCCTTCTCCCACTGCTGCTGTCTCCCCTGATTCTCCCTCTCCCTCCATCACTCTTTCTCCAACCTCCCCGCTCCTTATTTTCCCCCTCCCCCCTCATAACCTCATCCACATTCCCTGCCTTCCCCCTGATCAACTCCCCTTCTCATGCTCCCTCTGGAACTGCCGCTCTTCTGTTCATTCATTCATTCATTCATTCATTCATTAGATTTATACCCCGCCCCTCCTAAAAACAGCTCGGGACTGTTGCCAAAGCCCCCTTCATTCACCATCTCTTCCTTTCTCACCGCTTTCAGCTCCTTGTGCTTACAGAAACCTGGATCCCTCCCTCTGACTCTGTCACTCCTGCCACCCTCTCCTCTGGAGGCCTTTCGTCCTCTCACCAGTCCCGCCCTGAGGTCTGGGGGGGTGGCGTGGGCCTTCTCCTTGCCAACCCCTGTCGATTCCAGCCCCTTTCCCCTCCCCCCTCCCTCTCCTTCCCTTCCTTCAAGGCTCACTCTGTGTATCTCTGTCCCCCCTCCACCTTCGTGTCATGGTCATTTACCACCCCCCTGGCCCCCTTTACTCTTTTCTCCTGGACTTTGAATCCTGGTTTACCTTCTTCCTCGCTGATGATACCCCCGCTCTCATTCTTGGTGACTTCAACATCCATGTTGATGCATCCTCCCAACCCTCTATCTCCTGCTTCTTCTCCCTAACCTCCTCCTTCGATCTCTGCCTCTGGACTGATTCCCTCATCCACACCGATGGCCACTCTTTCGACCTCATCCTCTCCAGAAACTGTACTGTTGCTGACTTCTCCATTGACCTTTGTCCTGTGTCTGACCATCATCTCACCTCCTTCACCCTCTTCCACCAACCCCTTTCTCTTCACCTGCTGCATGCCCCTTCTGTGATCTGCAGGCTGTTACCTCTTTAGATTTTGCCTCCTCCCTCTCCCCCCTCCTCCCCCTGTCTTCTCCTCCTCCTCCTCCTCCTCCTCCCCTGATACTGCCATCTCCTCACTTAATGCCTCTCTCTCCACGACCCTTTACTGTCTTGCCCCTCTCTCCCCATTCGACCCCGAAACCCCTGTCTGTGACTCACTCCTACGATCCGCTACCTCCGCTCCTGCACCCGGGCTGTTGAACGCCTGTGGTGCAAATCCCGCTCCCACCCTGACTTCCTCCACTTTAAATTCTCCCTCTCCTCCCTCTCTTTTGCTATCTCCCTGGCGAGGCAACACTACTATGCCTCCTGAGTTGAATCCTACTCTCATGACCCTCACCGCCTCTTCTCCACCTTTGACTCCCTTCTCAAGCCCCCTGCCCCCCTCCTCCCTCTTCCCTCTCTGCTCATGATCTTGCATCGTTCTTCACCTCAAAGATTGACAAGATCCACAAGGACATCGCCTCACACCCATCTCCTACCCCCACCCCCTCTTCACCCACTCCCCACCCTCTTCTCGCCTCCTTCCCTCCAGCCTCCCTTAAGGAAATCTCCTCCCTGCTCTCTTCTTCCAACCCCTCCACTTGCTCTCTTGACCCGGGCTTGTGGGACACACCACACCCGGTGTCTCCCATAGCTGGACCTTCTGCGAGACCATGACCCTGTGTGACCTGTGGCATTCCCCAGCCATGCAATTGCTCCTGAGCTGCCCGGACAGCCTCTCTGGTGCCTATGTGAGTCTGAACTCCAGGCTGGGCTACTTTGGCTATGAGGCGAGCGCCCGCGATTGCCGGCTACATGTGGAGATGCTGGGCCTGCATCCCTTTCCTGATGGGTGCATCCCAGAGATGAGGTACTCACATGTGGGTTGGTCCATGGAAGAGACCATGTCTGCTCTCTCTGTGTGCAGCTTGGCTGCCTACAAGACCTGTCTGGTGGAGGGGGGCCCTTCCTTGGTGGTTTCCTTCTTTGGCTGCGTCCATGGGGCCCGTGGTTACCAGTGGTTGCATGGGGTGGTGTATCATTGCCTGTTGGAGTTTGGTCACCTTCTGTGGCCCCCTGCTGCTGACTATGGCTTGTCAGAACCCCCAGATGTGGAGCTGGCGGTGCTGGCTGGCGTGTGGTCCCAACTCCCGATCTGATGTCCAGGTGGGGCTCGCCATGCAGGATCCCTTTGAGGCGTACTACCTTATCACCCACCACATGTCTGCTCTGGGCTACCATCGGAGCATGCTTCAGTGGCCGCACTACGTGCACCTGATGGGACTCGTGACCCCCTGCAGCTGGCTGTGAGGTCCCCTGTGCCTTCCGGGCCCTGGATGCTGGCCCCGTTGTGGGCTCCCACCTCTGCCCTGATGCCATGGGTCACTGTCCGCTCCCTCCATGATGTCCCGGGCTCCCTGCTGTGCAGGCTGGTTCCAGGGGTTCTACTGCCCCTGCCTTTGCCTCTGGGCACCCTCATCCTCCTCTGCAGCTGGTGTTCCCCTCCATGGATGCCTTCTCCTATGGCTGTGTCCTGCTCTCTGAGCCAGCCCCCAGCTCCGCGGGTGCTGTTGTCCATCCTCATCCGGCAGCAAGCCCCCCCCATGCCCGTGCCCCCCCCGGTGACTCTGTGACCATCGGGGTTTGGGGCCCCCAGACTGCACATCCCGGCATCCTCCTGGGGGTGGGTTTCGGTTCTCTGCTCAGCACTTTGGCTCTGGCTCACCTACATCCAATTCAGCATGCCTTTGCCGTTGGGTGGGTGTGTGTCCCTGGCTGCCTCCTGGACTGTTCCCGGACCACTCCGGGGCAGTTCCCTGTCTGTGTGCCCTCCCCCTGTGCCTGTGCTCTGCCCCTGTGGGGTCCCCCCATGCCTGGGCAGTCTGTGTTGCTGTGGGGTGGTCCGTGCTGGCTGTGCTGTTGTCGGGGTTCTGGGTGCCATTCCCCATGCCCTGCTCTGCCCCCAGAATGATCCCCCCCATTTCCATGGCCCTGGGTCCCCCCCCCTTTGTCCGTTGTGCCATGTGTGTTGGCCATTCCGCTGTGTTCCCCCTTCCCTTCCTTTCCTGTATGGGTGTGTATGCGCCTGGGTGTGTGTTTGTGCTGTATGCTCCACTGTGACCTCGTCTTCCTTGTGCCTGTTGTGTGTGCTGCCTCGGCCGCTCTTCTCCCTCCTCCCCCTCCCTTCCCATTTCCCTTGTGTAGGAATTTCCTTTTGGCACTTTTGGCTTCCTTTGCCCTCAGTTAGCCATGTCTGCCTCCCGCCACTCCCCGGTGCCTTCTGGGGGCATTTATAAATGAGCCCTCTCCCAAGCAGGAGAGGGCTCAAACCCGCGTCTAAACCCCGCGTTACTCTCCGCGACGTGTCTGATGTTTAAAAGAGCATCAGACACATCCCAGAGAGTAACTGCGCATACTCATTCTTGCAGAGCGTCTCTGCGCGTGCACCCCCTGCCCGCGTGACCCAGAAGTGTGGGTTAAAGCTGGCACACCGGCGATCCTCATCTAAAGGGGAAGGCTGGCCAAATGCGGGAAAGACATTGCTGCCGAGTGCGTCAGACATTTAAACAGACAAAAATAATGGCGGCTGTAAAAGGGATCAGCAGCCATTTTTGTCTCATTTATAAATGCCCTGGGTGTTTTGACCATGGCCCGGGATTGGTGTCACAGCTGTTTCGTTGCCCTGGGCCATGGTCTGTTGGTCCAATTCCCTGCCGTGGTCCCAGTCCTGTCACGTCTGTTTGGGGCCTTCCTGGACCACGGGGGGGTGGGGACGTTGGTCATCTTGCCACCTCTGGGGATCCACTGTGGTGATTCAGGATTGCATAACGTCTGAAAACACCCTTTGTCACAAGGCCCCAGACTTGACTGAACTCCAGTATAGATGGCATGTTGGATGATCCCTTTAGTTTGCAAAAAGCTTCATGGGGCAATAACCAACAAACAGAACAAGGAGGAATATTTAGTCCTGTCACTTTGCCTAGAGGAATATTTAAAGGGCACACAGCACCAGGGGAATGAGGATGCCAAACAACAAACAGGAAGGGAGAGGAGAGGAGAGACCTCACAATGGAGCAACAGCAGCAGCAGCACCTGCACCTACAGGATCCACAGCAAGCCACCCCATTGAACAGGGGACAGAGGCCCCCTGAAAATGGGTAATGAGACCACAATGGGTGGGGGGATGGGCTGGGGTGGTGGAAGGGACACAGACAGGCAAGGAGGGAGGGTGGGAGGGTGGGAAGTGGGGGTTGGAACAGAATGAGCATAGGATTGAGTCCCCCCTCCCCCCCCATGTCCAANGAAGTGGGGGTTGGAACAGAATGAGCATAGGATTGAGTCCCCCCTCCCCCCCCATGTCCAACCAACAGACCAGGAAAAGATCCCGAGCCCCAGAACCCCCACAGGACACCATCAGGGAGGAGACCGATGAGGAGGAGGCAGCACCAGGGAAACGGAGGTACAAGAGAGGGGATCTGTGGGGATACAAGGAGACACAGGTCTTCATAAAGATCTGGGGGTCCTTAGAAAACCAGATAAAGCTGGCAGTCAACAAGAGGAACGAGCATGTCTTCAATCAGATTGTCAGGGAAATGGAAGAGGCAGGATACCAAAGATTGGCAACACAATGCAGGTCCAAGGCGAAGGAATTAAAGGGAAGTTCAGTCATGCAGCAAGGACAGCCCCCTATTATGATGCCTTGGACAACATCCTGCACATGAAGGGCTCCATCGTGGCCCCCAGGCCATGATGGAGGGAGTGCTGTGTCACAGAGCTGGACAAGGGAGGACGTACCACCACCCATGACAGCACCAAGTGCACCCATAGAGATGCAGAAGGAGAGGAAAGAGAAGTGAAGGGACTACACCAGGCAAATGGAGGCATTTGAGCGATTGACCCAAACTATAGACCGCCTGGGAGAGGACCACTCCAGAAAGTTGGACAGGTCACTTGAAATTGACACCTCGCTGCTGGTACATGCAGGCACCATGAGTGCATACATCATGGCAGCAGAACCCCCGGGTACCATAACAGCTGCAGCCCCACACCCACCACCTCCATTGCCCATTCCACAGCAGCTGCAGCAGCCAAGACCACATGGGGCCATGCATTTGCTTACCCATCCCACAGGGGATGAGAAGGCATCCAGCCAGCCAGCCAGCCAGCCAGGTACAGCACCACCATTCCAGCCCCTAACCCCTGCCACACAAGACAGCCAGGAGCCGTGCTAGAGCCAAGAAATGCTGGAGGGGGATGACAGCACGGCCGAAGATGGCTCACAGACCACTGAGCCACCTGCCAGGTGAGGGAGAGGTCGGCCCAGAAAGTAGTAAGGGTTAGGGGTAAGGGGAGTAGGGCACTGAGAGCACTGTAAATAAAATAAAATCACCATTAGACACTGTAACCATTATGTCTGTCATTCTTAGCTATTCATGTTGGGGACCGTGCTTGAAACAGGTCAGGATATGGCCCTGATGGGCATGGCTATGCCACAGTTTCCACACCATGGCCTCAGGGGCCACAGGGCACATGTCTAATGGGACCCGGAGGGGAGGGAGCACCCACGGGAAATGGAATGGGGATTCAGTTAACAGCCAACTAGGGAATACTGAGGATCCACAGCCTACTATCCCTGGTGGCATCCTAGCAGAGTCAGGGCAGGGGCACCCTGGATATGTGCCTCCTCACCGCTGCTCATATCTGTTTGGCATAATGGTACTCCCTGGGGTTTGCTGCGTTCACATATAGCAGAACAGGGCCAGCTGGCTGATTGTGGCAGGTGATACACCAGGGCGGCTCCATCGGTCTCGTAGATGTTGTGAAACACACAGCAGGAACCGATGACGAGGGCGGAGGTCTCCATCGCAAAGTCCAGATGCCGTGAAAGGCACCTCCATCTCTGCTTCAGGGCACCGAAGGCCCTCTTGACAAAGGTCCTGCAGGTGCACAGCTGGGTGTTGTCCAGGGACTCTATTTGATTCCTGGCCACTGGATAAGCCTTCATGAGTCATCTGAGGAGTGGATAGGCTGAATATCCAATTATGCAGGGGGGCATCAACACCCCCTTGATCCAGGACATCCACATGTTGGCATAGTCCCCCCATACATCTGTGAGAAGAGGGGGGAGATGGAGAGGATCTGGGCATCATGGCTGCGGCCGGAGTGGCCAGTGAAGATATCTGTGACAACAGCCTGGAGCTGCAGTGAATGGTATCCGTGCCTGTTTATGTACTTGCATACATCATCGTTGGGGGGACGGAGGATCTCGACATGGTACATCTATAGCGCCCAGACAGTTAGGGAACCCGGAAGCCCTGAAGCCGGACATCACTGCCTCCTGATCCATGAGTTGATCACGCGGTCGAGGAGAACTACCTCCACAGCCTCACAGAACCTGCAGCTAATGCAGGTGATGGTAGTCAGGCCCACGCTGAAGTGTTGCGCCACTGAACGGCAGGAATCCGGGGTGGCCAGTGCCCACACTGCTATGCCCACCCACTGCATGACTGGTATGGGGGAGTGCATGGGGGTGTGCTGATGCTCCAGCCAGGGCAGCAAGAGTTCTGCTAGTCACAGGAGGGTACACCGGTCCATCCTGAAGTGGACCCTCCAGTCCCACCGTGTCAGGGTCCCCACTCACCATTGCTGGGCCCTGTGCATAACCCAGAGGTGCCTTTCTGTGGCATGGTGTTCATGACAGTGCTGAGGGGCCGCCCTCCTCTAGTAGTGGTGAGCAGCTGCTTCCCTGAGGTCAGCTGGATGGGTGCGTGCAATCAGCACGGCCCTGTGGTAAATCCCAGACAGCCTGATCGCCATGTGCTGTGCGCGTGGCCTGGATGGTGGGCGAGCAGGCTGGTTGCAGCAAAACAGGTCAGGCAGTACAGTACAGTTGAGTACAGTTGGAGCAACTCCATGGTGATTCGCTGGAGCTCGGTGTGCTGACGTTACCACACAGCGATGATCTCCAGTAAGAGCCAACGGGCACCCCACTGGTTGGCATCCATGGCAGATAACAGCGAGGGACTGAGCTGGTAAATGCCTCAAGAGCACTGGGCATTGTCATGCACACTACTCAGAGGCATGCTACTGCCGATGTGCATCAGGTTGTGGTTCGCTATAATGGGTCTGTAGCCAGCACATGCCCATCCGCCAGCAGCTGTCCATTGGGCCATGTACTGTGGTGCTTTTCCTATTGGTGGTGTGCTATGAGTTAATGGGTGGTCTGGGTGGCATGGGGCCACACACCTGTACAGGGAGGGCTCCACCTATACGTCTTGGGTTCCCTGTTACCACTGGCAGGCAGGTATTGTGTGCTCTCCGTATATGGGTGCTGAGGTGTTCAGGTGCATAGCAGGGGGGGGGGCTTGCCTCAGGCATGTAGGTGGCTATGTGAGGATGTTGTGTGGTTGGTTGTATGTACATTGTCTGCGTAACACTGCTGTTTGTGTGTCAGTTATCCCTGGGTTTCGGTTCCTGCAGCTGTGCTGTGTCCGCTCCCATGCTTCGCTTCCTAGCCATCCCATAGTGCTGCTTGTACCCTTATAGCGTGTCTTTGGAGCTCCCCTGGTAGCCTCCTTTGCCTCCTTTGATTTTTGCGGCCCCACTTTCTGTGCTATTAAGACCCTCTGCCAGCTGCACCATGGCTGCCTAGGAGCTCCCGCTCTGTGGTTCCACAGCCGGTCTGCATTGCTGGACCTACAGGGAGACCATGGCTCTAGCTGACCTGTGGCATTCCCAGTCCATTCAACTGCTCCCCAGCTACCCTCCCGAATGCCTATCTCAGACCTGTCTGAGTTTGGGCCTTCACCGCTTTGGATGTGGCTAGGATTTGCAAGTGCTGGCTCCTGTCACAGCCCAGCCTCGAACCCGTGGCCTCTGGGGTGCTGGAGAGACTGTCCGGTGCTCTGCGCCACCTGGTGGGCTTGTGAGGGTGCTGGGTTTTCCCCCTCCTGTCTCCCTTGTGTGCTTGCTCCCTGTGTGTCATGCCCCTTCCCAGCTGTAGCC
>QEPC01002186.1:2427285-2443101 GCA_003113815.1 Sphenodon punctatus | reverse complement strand
CCCCCTTGAGTGTGCCTGCACCCCGTCAGCCATCTTGTGTCCCTGGGGCCTGCTTCCCCCCTTCCTTCCCGGGCACGCCCCCCTCACGCCTTCCCCCTATCCCCCCTGGAGTGTGGGAGCAGCGTGTGGTGGCAGATTGGGTTCCTGTGGCTCAGGCCCCTACTCCTTCCCAACGCCCTATGATGATAGGGGCCTAAGTTCCAGGTGCGCAAGCCCAAGGAACGGCCCACACACTATCCTGACGGGCTTGTATTCACAGATAGATTCCTGCGGGAGTGGGCGCCTGAGCGCGTGTGTGACGAGACGTGATCAGTGGGAGGGTGAAGGGCTAGGCCCACCCCGGGTCCCCCAGGGCCACGCCCCTTTCCCCAGCCCCACTGACAGATTTGAGCCTTTGGTTTGGATCTATTCATACCCTTCAATTTTCACATAACCTTTTCTAGTGTTCCCAGGTCTTCAGTTCTCCCCCACAGGCCACCTTGCACTCCCCTCTCTTAACTCCTTCATTGCTCTCCAGGGGAATTCAGCTTCCTCTTGCTGTTTGTCACCACTGCTGCTTTGCTTATCAATCTGCCAGCCTACCTGTAACTGGTAACAGTGTGCCAGCTGGTTAGCTGGGGGCAGGGTTAGGGGCATGCATCCTATGTAATGTCATGGGGCCGTAATACAGCAAGGGATCCGACCACCCTTTGACATTGCAAGAGCTCAAGGGCAGGACTCAAATTCTCCCCACTCATCCATAGCATGCAGGAGAAAAGAGGAAGTGAAAGTGCCATTGCAAAGGAAAAGGGACAGGGAGGTGGGAGTGGGGAGGGTAGCCTTCCCCTGTTCCCCACGCATGGAAAAATTCCTTCCTTCACTTCCAGTGGAACGCAGGAAGGGACCCTGATGGCATTGGGTGGCAGCTGCTGCCTTTAGACACAGAAGGGTGAATTAGTGACAGAACTGCAATGAGAGGAGGTGGGGAGTTGGGACTGCAAGGGCGTGGTGGTGGTGGTGGGTTGGTATGTGTGTAGGGTTTCCAGATGTTCATTCTTTTAAGGGAACATTCCCTATTTCCAAACTCCAAACATCCATAGTATCAGCTACAGGGGAGTGCAGGTGGGAGTGCTCAGAAGGAGCTGGGACTGCATGGGTTGCTAGGTAAAGGGGGAGCTGGGACTGAAAGAAGGGGGGCTTTGTAGCATGTAGGTTTGCCGCCTCCCATGGTTTGACCCTGGAATTCTCAAAGGCCAAAATGAGAGTCTGAAGGTCAAACTGTGAGAAGTGGAAACCTCAGTTGCCAGTGCCAGCCCGCCCCAGAGGGCACAGAGGGTGGTACACCCTCACTCATGGCCTCCTTTAGCCTGCACCTGCGCACCTAAGTGCCCCATAAAAACCTCTCAGGAAGAGAATAGCCCAAACACTTCTTCCCGACCCTTGTGTGGCTGACAGCTCTGCTGCACTATGTCGTACGAATGGGTGAACGCGGTTCAGATGTTCGGAGTTCGGACCGAACTCAGTCTGTTCGGACGTTCAAACTGAACTCTTGAATGACCAAATAGTTCAGTTGTGTTCAGATGAGTTTGGGAGCAGGAAAAATGTCTTTTCAGGGGGGGGGGAATTAAGTTTCGTTTTCTGTTTCGGTAAAGTTTCGGTTTCGGTCAAGTTTTGGTTTCGTTTTCGATAGTGCTATTTTTGACTGTTCAGCCAAGTTCGGCCAACCCGAACTCGGCTGAACCGAACCATCGAACCCGAACTCGGGCTTCAAACTGAATGACCGAACATCCAAACATCCGAACCGCATTCTGTTCGCCCAGCCCTACTATGTCGGGTCATTTGTACATGCGCAGAAGTGTGAGTGTCAGGGCTATTGCACATGCATCAGCAGCACCAGTGTTCTGATAGTAATGTTCCCACTACAGGTCTATATAAATAAAATTATTATTGTTAGCTTTCCACATGTAGACTTTTAATTAGTTTTATAGCAGTGATTTAAATTTGGGCATGTGCCTATGAAGTTCATTCAGGAAAAAGAGGCTCCAGATCATTGATCTGATTCTATGCCCTGGAGCTGCTCTCCATTATGCTTGTGTGCAAGTTCTATTCTAATGATCACATAAGTGTGCAGTTTTAAGGTTGGCTCTGCCTACCATTGGCCACACTCACCTCTGGGATGTTCCTGCCCATCGCTGGCCCCACCCACTGCCCCACCAGCCTCAGAACCCACAAGCCACCACTGTATAGTTTCAGGGATGTAATGTGGAAACACAAAGGTAGTAATGGGAAAGGTGACTGCAATTGGTAGTTTTCCCAGCATGATGTTGGGTGGGAGAGGGAATGAGGGGTCCCACAATTAAGCATTGCATAGAGCTCTTGCAATGCAAAAGTGTTCGCAGTGGCCAGCGGCATCTCTGTGTCCTTTCAGCTCTTCTGTGTCCTTTGAGCTCTTCAAAATGCAGATGCTTCCATGCCTTCTTATTGGCCATCATGCCCACAGCCCAGGATAAAGGAGGTTAAATCATTTTTATTGCAATTGGATAGTCTTGAATTGCAACACTGGGAACTGAGAAGACAGTCAAAGGCAGCCTTGCAAAAAGAGATCACTGGAAGGGATGTGCACCAGGGAACCATGTCGTTATTCATTTTCATTTTTCATTTTCATTATTTAAATATTTTGTGACCTGCACTGGGTGACATCCCTATTGTACCCCTGCCACTGCATCGCCTGGGCGATGGCTTCATAGACCTGTCTGGTCTTGTAGCTGCACACCAGGTCATGCTGGACCCTTTCAGACACCCCCCCCCCCCGCATATAAAGTCCTTGACCAGGGCTCTCCCTTTTGGGACCCGCATGTGGGGGGCCAACCGGCTTGGCGGCATGGGGCCTGCCCTGTGGATGTGGTAGCCATGGTGATAGTCGTGTCCTGTTGGGGGTAGTGCATTAGGGGTTACTCCGAGTTCTGCTTGCCCCTTCCATGCCCCCGAGGGGCCTGCCCTCCCCTCTTCCCCTTGGGGTGCCCTTCTTCTCACCTGGCTTTCTGGGGGGCCCTCCTCAGCCGTTGTCCTGGTACTGTGGTGCTCCATTGTCTGGAGCTGTCCTGCGGGGACGGGGGACTGGGTTATTTGGCTGTCGCCTGTCCTGTGTTCCCTGGCCCATGGTACCGGACCTGGGGTGTGGCCCTCCCATCCCTGGGGGGGGGTCCCTCATGCTCCCTCGCTCTCACTGCTGGTCCTTGGTCCATGCCCCTGGATGTGCTGGGCGGGGGTCCTCAACCCGGGGGGTGGGTTGGTGAGGGCCCTCTGCCCTATGCTGGGAGATGTGCACTGTACTATGGCCTGGTGCATTCCCCCCTTTCCTCCTTCTCAGGGAACCCCCCTGTAGCTCCCAACCAGCCCCCTCCATACCAGCCTTGTGCCTTCTGCCTGGGGCACACACCCCTGCACCGCCTTGCTGGGACTCTCGCCCACCCAGGCACTCCTGGGTCCCCAAGCTCACCCGGCCCCTTCCCGCCTGTGGGGCATCGTCAACTCCCTTGACCTTCTCATTGGCCTTCCTAGTCACCATCATGGGAGCCCATGCACGTGTGCCATGTTTCCGCCCCCCTTTACAGGCTCTCAGCCGGACGTCCGGCAACCCCCCCCCCGTGGGTGTGTCTGCATGGTGGCACATGCGTGACCTGTGGTGCCGGTGCAGTGGGGCCCCACTGGTCCAGCCCACGTGGGTGTGGGTGGTTTCACTTTTACACAGACTCTCGGGTGTTGAACACCCATCTCCACCTAAGGAGGGTGCCGGCTCCCTCACAGCTGCTCTGTGGGTGTTGGCGGGTGGGTTGGGCGCGTGCCCCCACCCAGTCATGGACTTTTACATGGATGCTCTCCCACCTATCCGGTGGGAGTTTCTGGGTGTTCATGGGTGGGTGGCGTCCATGTAAAAGTGGCCATATTGGAAAAGAGTGCCCTATATCCAGACCAGATCATGTCAGACCTGGACCACTAAGCGCATTTTCCCTTTGAGGAAATTGAGGCATAAACATGACAATTGGTGCCCAATGTTGGGCTCGAGACATAAGAATATATAATTAAGTACACCGTGGTGTTCCAGCAGACCGTTAACTACTTTTGTCCTTTCGATATATTCGAGTTTGTTGAGCTTAACTAAAGAAAAGGATTTTGTATGTTTTTTTATCATGGCTATCCAATTAAACCAAGTGCCTTATGCACTATGTGTTGCTAGTCTGCAAAATGTGACAGTCAGAGATGGAGATGATTTTTCAGGCAGCAGTAGCTGCCTGAATACTTAAATATACAGCCACCTTTAATTATAAGCAGGGGACTGATGAAACCCTGATTTTGTGGAAACTGCTTGACCTACATTTCTGAAAATTTAACCATGGCTGTAAGTTGCAAGGACCATCATATCCACAAAGTTTGAAAAATATCCATTAGGAAAATAAAATGTTATAACTGCTTAAACGTTAATTGCATGTGGTAAAAATTCACTACGTCCTCGGGTATTTGATTAATCAATAGCGCCTCCCCCTGGATGAGTTGAGACCCCAAACTTCACAGGCTTCGAGAATGAGATCAATAACAAGTGCTTCTGAAATATAATACTGATTGATGCATCCAAACCTGAGTTATTAGTAATAAACAATCAGTTCTGCTGGTTCACGCATGCGCACTTGAGCTGCTCTCTCCTGTTTCTTGATGCTTTGGAATGACATCACCTCTGTGCAAGGAATGATGGCCCCAGACCCATGACGGTGGGTCCTGGGGCTTGAGTGGCAGCTTCTAGATATATATTGTCCACTGCCCTCCCTGCCAGTAAGGTAGGTCCCAGAACCCTGATGGTGGGTCCTGGGGCTGGAGTTGCTGTTTCCTTTTTTTATATCTATCTATCTCTACCCATAACTTCATTGTGTACAACGAATTGTATAATTTCTACACTCACATTCTTTACTTCATTGTATGAACTGTACACAATTTGTATAACAGACTTAAATTACTTTGACACAATTGTTCCTTGTCAAATTATAATAAATTATTTTCATAATTGTAAAATGTGCATGTTTAGTTATTGATAAAAACAAAGTATGTATGGTAAGGAATTTAGTACATATATTAAATGTATGTTGATGATAAAATATTAAATATTGCTCTAATTGTGATTTAATTTCTATGTTTTCTGGCGTTTATGTTTTGTTGCAATGTATAGAGTGGAAGGTGTTTTGAATTGTAATTGTACTGAATTGTTTTTTTGTGTGTATGTTAAGAAAACTCTTGTACATTTAAGTTTATTATTAAACTGTTAACTTTTTTGCTTTGGTTAATTATTGCTTAGAAATAAGAAATGGAGAATGGGGAACTGGACACAGATTTCTAATTGCTTCCTTTGAAGCAAATGATGCAGGTGTAATAGTTTCTATAACACTACGAAATGTAGTTTTTAATCCATTGGCAATGCCTGTGTTACCTATCAATAGGCAAGATTTGAATTTAATGGCAGGGAAATGCCCAAAAGTATAAGAAGACATTGGCCTATTTCTATAAGTAATGCTGATTACATTTCTGGAAGTGGATATATTTATACTCCAGCTACCACTGAGGAACTGCGTGGCTTTAATGCAACCAAGTGGGAACAGGATTACACTCTATTAAGGAGAGAATATTTAAATCTGAGAGAATTTGCACGAAGTAATGTTGGAAAACAACCTATTATGCCAGGAGTACATTCAGCTGAAATATCTGTCTTAAATATGGCAAATATACGGACTGTAACTGGGCCCACTCCAAAAGATTTTAAAGAAATTCCTATGTGGTTTGGATCCCATTTATCTGTTTTAGAAGCTGTCACTTCCACAGCATCACCATTGCAGAAGATGAGGTTATACAATTCTCTGGTCCCAGCATCTGCTGCTTTGATAGAGCAACTGTGTAATGATTGGGAAAGTGTATTGGCTAATTTATATGTAAAAACTCATGGCCAAGTGGGCATAGCTGACTTAAATGAAATTCTAAGAAAGATAACTCAAGAGCAAGGCATTGTAAGGGCCTATGGGGTTGGAATGAAGTTTCTTTCTAATCATGATTTGATATGGGGAATCCTTAAATCCCTCTGAAAAGGTGATGTATTGAAAGCTACCATTCAATCTAAATTAGATTTGCTGATTACTGAGCAGGAAAAGATAAGGTCCTTCCCAAAAATTGTCCACAGGAAGGTTCTAAATCTAAGAAATCTCCCTCAAATATTAATTCTAAAACTAAATTTTCTACTCAGAATTCCCAGCCAAATCATAGAGGCAAAGGAGGGAAGAACCAAGGCTCAAATAGAAAGCAGTTTCAAGCTCAGAAGAATCAGGATTCTGAAAATCCAGACGGTGCAGCTACATATGACTTAAGGAAAGGATCACAGTTTCCCCATAGAGACTTTGATTTTAATTCCAGAGGTGGATTTAGAGGAAATAAACAAGGTTTTAATAAAAGAGGAAACTTTCAGTCTTCTAGAGACTTTCAGCCCTTTGATCCAACTGACATCCTCACAAAAAGTTTCAGAAACTCCCTCTGTGACACAGGATGGCAGAGGACAGACAAACTCAGGTCAGCCTTGAATTTCCAATGGTCTCTGTAGAAATAGCAGATAAGAATTTTACTGCTCTGATAGACACAGGGGCAACTCAATCTTGTATTCAATCAAAATGTTTGCCACATGTATCTAAAGGTACATATGGCACATCTAAAGGTACATGTGGCATACTAAAGGTCAATGTATAGCTGAATCTTATTTTTAGAAGATAAAGTAGTACCTCTTGTAAAATTACCTGTTCAGATAGCAGGACAATGTTTGGAAATTGAATTTGCAATATGTGATTTTACAAAACATGATGTTGTCATAGCTCATGAAAGGGTTAAGGATTTGTTTCCAATAGGTTCAATAAACATAATTGGAACTCAAGATAATAGGGGTGAGCAAATCAAAGAGTAAATTGCATCAGCTGACTGTGCAAAAAATGAAAAAACAAAATTGAGAGAGAATTTATACTCTCTGAAACCATATTTTCAGCAATTTGATAATCAAATTGGCCACAGGAACATAAAGCCTCATGATTTATCTGTCAAAACACAGCCCAAACTGCAAAAGCAATATCCTATTAACAATTAATGATATTCAAAAATTAAGTAATTGCACAAGGAGAATTGATTGGACAATATAGCTCCATGAATACTCCAGTATATCCAGTGGCTAAACCTAATGGGAAATGGTGTGTGGTATTAAACTACCACACCCTAAACAGGGTTTCACCCTCTTTTAATGTGCAAAACCTACACATGTCTGGCATGCTAGGAAATTTGGAAAGGCACAGATACAAAACTACACTGGATTTATCTAGTGGATTTTGGGCTCATCCTGTTAGAGAAAAAGACAGATATTTGTCTGATTTTACGTGGCAAGTAACATTTAGCTACATTAAAGCAAATTGTCACTGTTTTGGCAGAAGCAGGATATATTATCAATCTGAAAAAATCACAGATTTGTAGAAGCAAAGTAAAGGTTCTTGAATTCCAATTAACTAACTCACGCAGAGGACTGACTCGGGAGTTCAAAGAAAAACTGTTGGCATTGCAACCTCCTAAAACTTTAAAAGAATTGCAGTCAGTTTTAGGTTCTTTAAATGTTGCAAGAATATTGGTTCCTGACTATGCTCAGAGAACCAAACCCCTTTATAATCTAATTCCATTAGCAAGCAAAGGGAATTTCTGGACCTTGGAAGCTCAGCAAACATTGGATAATCTGATAACCTTAATTAACAAAGCTGTTGAGCTGAACACAAGAAACAGCACTGTCTCCCTAGAATTTCTAGCTGGAGCCACACAGAAAGGAGGATTTGCTTCATATTTCAATTATGGAGAATCTAAACCTCTGCAGTACATATCATATGTCTTCTCAAACGCAGAACAAAAGTTTTTGCCTATTGAAAGAATCTTATGTATGTGTATTCTTAAAATTTTAAAAGGTAAAGATCTTGCACAGGGCCAAAAGATGATATTAAAAACTCCTTTTGCCCCCTTAAGGCAGGTTAAAAAGGGCTCAATACCCAATGCAAAAGCTCTTCATAGCAGATGGGTACAATGGATGTCACATTTTGAAAATCCACAAATAGAATTTAAATATGTGGAAGCAAGCAATGATTTGGAAAATTTGCCAGCTTTTACTATCTTCTAAAAATCATTCCCTAGATAAACCTCTCCATGAAACTCAAAAAGTTATCTATACTGATGTTTCAGCCATTTCATGTAAGTAAGGCAAACACAGGTGGAAAACAGGTTGTGCTGTTGTAATTGGGACATTTAATGATAACGGGGAATATCATATGTCTGACAGTATTCAAATGCCTTTAGGAAACAACACTGCGCAATATGCTGAGTTGATGGCAGTACATAAAACAATAGAGATCTCTCCTCCTGATGAAACTGTTCTCATTTGTACTGATCCCTTTTATATAGCTAGAGGAATAAATGAAGAATTACTGATCTGGAGGTCTAATGGTTTTCTGGATAATAAAGCCATTGATTACTGTAATGCACGTGCCAGGCCATTCAAAATATGGATCTCATGTTAACGGGAACACCCTTGTAGACTTACTGGCAAAGGAAGCAATGAAAGCATCCTCAGTCTATGTACTTACCTGGTCACAAATTAAAAAAAGCTTGGATGGGGAATTGACTCAATCCATCAGCCCAGATTCCATTAACCCTAAAGGTTACCCTTCTGCCTATGATTATGCCCTAAAATATGGGAAGTGTGTTGTAACATTCACTAACGGGGAGAAACGTGTAATACCCCTGTTGACACAAGACCTAACTTAATAAAAGAGGCTCACAATAGTCTTGGGCATGTTTACCAAGGTGTTAATGCCATAGCTGAATCTTTACAGAGTTCTTATTGGTGACCCGGACTGCGCAAACAAGTACAATAGCGTTTGGCCCAGTGTAACCCTTGTCTAAGAACAAACCCTGGTCCAGTTACCAGACCACCTTACTTAAAAAATCTTAAGCCTCTGTCTCCTTTTGATAAGGTGGATATGGATTATATTGGTCCCTTGCCACCTTTCCATGGGCATAATCACTGTTTGGTTATTGTTGATGCTTGTACTAATTTTGTATGGATTTACCCCACACGAGATCAATCTTCTTCTATCATTGTTATAATTCTCACTTCCTTCATTTCTTTTGGGCTTCCACGTATCCTACACTCTGACAAGGGAGGTGCCTTCACCTCTCACCAAATACAAGAATTTACAAAGAGTTTTGGGATAGTGTTGGAATATAGCTCCCCTTATCACCCCCAAAATGCTGTGGTTGTGGAAAGGAAAAATGGAGAGATAAAATGAACTTTAATGAAGCTATTGGTGGGGAGGTCCCGGCAGTGGTATTCTTTGCTTCCTCTGGTACAGCTTGGACTTAATAACCTTCCTAGGAGTGACTATCACTTAACTCCTTATCAATTACTATTTGCAAAGGACATGACCACTCCTTTAGAACAACTGGTTTTATCTTCTCCTATTTCTTGACAGGAGCAGTTGTCACTGATAGATGAATTAAGAGCAGAACTGGCTTCTCTCCAGCCTAACACTGATATTAATTCTGTTCCTCGAATTTGGATTCCACAGAAAGGCCAGCTGGGACAGGAAAAGACTATTTTAAAGAATCCTTCCTTACGACCTCGCTGGAAAAAAACTGTACCTATTCTCAAAGTTTTGAGTCCACGAGCAGTAGAAATTCAGACATCACCAGATAATTCGAAAATAGTGTCTATTGACAACTTAAAGCGCACTCCCATCCACTATGGTCAGGGTAATTATGGATTATTGTCAAATTCCACTTCATCCCCAACTTCTCCCACTAACAGCACCTGACTACTCTCTTGCTATGGATGTAGTGTCTCAAAAGGCACCCTCGGCCACAGCCAAACCTCAGACAATATTTTTGGCCTAGGCAGCGAAGATTCACATCTTGTTTTTTATGGAGCATTTTTTGATTCTTTAGTGTAACTATTAAAACTTTTACTATTGTTTTTTTAGTCCTTCGTTTAATAGGGCTCATACTGTTTCACTACCCACTACTCCAATTCATTGGAATCTCTCAGAGGCACACAATGGTAGTGTTGTGTATCAAAGGATGCATAATGCCAGACCTACACATGCTCTTCATATAGAGGTTGTTCCAGTACACATGGAGACTGCAGGTATTCCATTTGGGATCATACATAATCCCTTTCCTAAGCCTATTGTTTTCCAACAAAGTGAACTGTTGGTGCCTTTTACTTTAAACATAGACACCAGAGTGCTAGCCTAGTTCTGGCTTGTTCTCAAAAGATGCTAACACACATCTTGCAAAGACAAAAGAAGAAGACTTGTGAGATTTGGACACTAGAAATGAACATTTTCTTGTTCCAGGTACAGATCCTTCGCATCAAACAAGCTATGCTGATAAAATGTGCTTTGCTTCCTATGGACATTGTTATTTTGTTACCTATGGGAAGATGAGGAAATGGCCAAGACCTCATGTGTATGCAGATCACTGTGACAGACCTCAGTTTTGGACTGACATTAAAACTGCTACACAAGGCCTGTCTCAGTGGTATCTAGCTATTGATGATTTTTCTAATCACTTGCACTATGATAAGCAGCAACGTTCTGGAGTTGAAAACCATGGGTATTTTCAGACGTTATGAGATCACAGTGAACCACAGTGAACCACGGTCAATTCCGTGGTGGGGCCAAAGCGCCCTGAGTGTTTGTTACGTGGACGCCAGATGTTCACCACCATCAATAGCCACCTGAGGTAAATATCAACCACGCTTATGGACCTCCGACCCGAACCATTGCCGAAAGTGTGGTCAAAGCGATTCCCAAAAAGGAAACAAAAAAAAAGTAACGTGTGAATGGCAACCACCGGCTGGAATCAACTGAAATGATTCCCAGCCAAATCACGCAATGCTGCTGCCAGGCAACCAGCAACAACACAGGCTGGGGAGGAAGATTTAAAGGGCTCGCAGCAGCAGGGAAACATGGCGGGATGGAGTGACGCGGAAGGGAGAGGACAGTGGTGGGAGAGAGAGCAAGGCAGGAGGAGGAGGAGGCGCAGGCAGAGGAGGTGGTCGTGCTGCACATGGAGGAGGTGGAGGGACAGCAGCAGCAGCAGCAGCAGCCAGGACAGGCCAACCCAGGGGCAATGACTGGGCCGGGGGAGGAGGCACCCCAGAAACGGGTAAGGGGACTGAAGGGGAGCACCCAGCAGCACAGGGGCACCATGAGGGGCAGCCAGATGGCAGGAGGGGGGGAAGGGAGTGGGCCGCAGGACATGGGCAGAACAGTAACCACAGACACGGAAGTGGGCCCAGGAGCCCGAGCCCCCCGAGGAGACGGGCGCACACCAGGCGCAGGAGGAAGAGGGGGAGCAGGAAGAGGATCAGGAGGAGGAACCAGAGGGTCCATGGGGGAGAAGGCCTTACCACAGAGGGGGGAAATGGGGGCACAGGGAGACCCAGGACTTCATCCGCATCTGGGGGACTCTGGAGCTTCAACTGGAGCTCGTGCTCAATCAGCGCAATGAGCAGGTGTTCTGGGAGATTGTGTGGGAAATGGAGGCGGCGGGGCATCAAAGGACCGTGGCACAGTGCCAGTCAAAGGCCAAAGAACTCAAGAGGAGGTACAAGGCCATATGGGACAACAACCGGTGGTCCGGGCACGGAGCCCGGACTGCCCCCTACTATGATGCCCTGGACCGCATCCTCCATATGAAGGGATTGATAGTCACCCCATGCCTCGTGGGGAGCGTTGTGGTCCAGGGTAGGGAATGGGCTGAGGTACCCCCTCCCCTTGCCTCCCCACAAGAAGGCACCATCTCCAGGGCCCCAGACCCCCCAGGAGGAATGCCCTGGGACCTCGTGGACTGGGGGGGCCAAACAGCAGCCCAGAGAGCTCCCACCCCCTGGTCGGACAGGCAGACTCTGAGGTCGGCACACTGGTCACCCTCAGCCAGTGGTCACAAGGGGACCCCAGCAACATGGAGGGGCCAGCCTCGGAGGGATCGGAGACAGACATCAAGGGTAAGCGAGCAGGTGGGAGGGGGGATGGACCAGGGGTGAGGGGGGGAAGGGGGTCGGCCCCACTCACCCCCACACCCAGACCATGGAACGGGGGCCTGGGGGGCTGTGCAGGCAAACCTACATCCCTCTGCCAACTGCCTCCCTATCCCCACAGGGCAAAGCACACCCCAGCAGCAGAGACAGGTGGGTGAGGAGGCTGGCAGAGAACAGTCCCGGCAGCCGCCGGAGGGCCCGGGTGAGGCACACTGGTGAGGAGGGGAGGCACCCGGGGAGACATGCAGGGGGATCTGGGTCACACGGGAAGGGGATTGCCAACCCAGGGGGGGCACAACCCCCCCAGGCATGCCCCTGGTCAGGGGGCAGCCAGGATGGGCATCTAACCAGCAACCTCACGGTACCCTACAGGGCAGCCAGAGGGCCCACAGCAACCTGGGCCCATGCCCCCAGCACAACGGATGAGGGAGCAACGGGCACAGGTATGGCGTCCCAGGGAAGACCAGGTGTTGGACATAGTCTGTATCACCACTGAACAGGGGAAGTAGATGATAGTGGCCGTGGACCACATGGAGGTGGCCATAGGGCACTCCCTGCAACAAGCAGAGGCAAGGGATCAGAGGCTCCAGGTGGAGGTGCGCCTGGAATGGAGGCGGGAGTGCTGAGACCACAGCAGGCAGGGAGAGGCATTTGGGCAGCTGGAACAGGCCATCGAGGGGATGGTGCGGGAGCATTCTGTGAAGATGGATAGGTTCCACAACATCGGAAGCTCCCTGCTCCTGCACGCTGGCACCATTAATGCCTATGTGATGGCAGCTGCCCCACTGGGCACCCTGCCTTCCCAGGCCCCCATGCCAGGCACCTCGGCACCCCCACCACCTCCCCAACTGCCCCAGCCGACCCATGCCAACTGGGGCCGTGCATCCACCTCCCAGTCCCTGTAGGCTTCCGGAGGGAGAAGCCACCCAGGGGGGCTGCTCAGGTCCCAATTCCTCCCTCCGTCCCACCACCACCTGCCCCTATGGACACCGAGGCCTCTCCATTGGGGACACAGACAGTGGGGGGGGGGAGCTTCCAGAGCTCTGCAGTGCCCTCAGGCCATCTGAGGGGGCAGATGGGGGAGGGTGGTCTGAGGGTTGCAGGGAACCGCACCAGCACAGTGGGGGCTGGTGGTGCTTTGGGGACATATGTACATGGGTGGATGAATAAATGGGTGGGCAACAGTACTGCCTCTTGTGGTCCATTCATGAGCCCCGGGGTGGGGGTTGGCCGATGGCCACAGAGGGGACCGCCCAGGGAGCGGCCGGGGGCCCCAGAGTGGTGGGGTCGGGGTTGAGTGCCCTCACGCCTCGGCCTCCTGGCTAATATGCCTGGCCAGGGCAGAATGGATGTGCTTTGTGTAACAGGGTGGGAAATGAGTAACGTGAGCGTGGGAGAACAGAGCCAGGGAATGTTTGCCTGAAGGTGTGCTGCCCGGAGAACTCTATTGCTGGGGCATGGACTTTAATGAAGTGAGCTCCTAGCTGTTGCTGTTACTATTATTGCCCGGAGCCTGGGAACCGGTCAATTGCAGGAGGAGATACTATCCCCGCCTCCAGGGCCGCTGATTGGACCAGCGTGGCCAGCACTGAGCAAGTGGGATGCTGAAAAGCGAGGAGCGACTTGCAGTGACTGTGGGAGGTGAGCAACGTGAGCGTGGGAGAACAGAGCCGGGGAACGTTTGCCTGAAGGTGTGCTGCCCGGAGAACTCTATTGCTGGGCCGTGGACTTTAATGAAGTGAACTCCTAGCTGTTGCTGTTACTATTATTGCCCGGAGCCTGGGAGCCGGTCAATTGCAGGAGGAGATACTACCCCCGCCTCCAGGGCCACTGATTGGACCAGCGTGTCCAGTGCTGAGCAAGCGGGACGCTGAAAAGCGAGGAGCAACTTGCGGCTGCACCGCGGGTGCGCGCCCTTGTGCACGTGGCCTTAGGCGCTGGGCGGGTGCTGGCGGATCCCCAGATGATTGTTTGGACTTTTGTGCTCGCTATAGGGCTGATAACCTAGTGCCTGGTAATAAGTGGTTCTTCAAATTAACCAAGTTCTTCTTCTGGGGAAGGCCCACACTGTCAAGTACAGCTTGGGGTCCATTATGTCCACTCTTAAGCGACCTAGGGCTGAAGCAGCTGGTATTACTCCTCCCCCTTTTGCTGTTAAAAGCCCAAAACGAGAAAGATGGAAAGTTTTTTAGTTCCCGTTTCTAATAACTTTCCAGGCACGGATTTAGTGGCACTTAAAGCTCCAGCTGCTAATAATCATGCCTTACTATCAGAACCGGGAGCACGAGAAAGGTCTACTTTTGCCCACCACATGGGTGGGGTGGAAACTATCAAACCTAAGGATGGAATTCACATCAGTTTTCTTCTTAAACAATGTAGTCTGGATAGTATGATCTTGTATATTAATTTGAATATCCAAAAAATATATAGATGTTCTTGAACTCTAATGTGAATTTCAACGATGGATGTTGTGTATCCAAAAATGCATGGAATTCATAAAGTGTATCCAGCTGGCCTTCCCAAATGAAAAATAGGTCATCCAAATACTACCTAAAGAATTTTCTATGAAGTTAAAAAAAAGATTATTACAAGCTGTTAATATTGCTTTTTCTTCCAAATCATACATATATAAATTAGTCAGTTCAGGTGCAAAATGGCAGCCCATCGCAGTGCCATTAATCTGCATGTAGTACTGATTGTCAAAGTGAAAATAATTTTTCTTTAGTACCACCTCTGCCAGTCTGATAAGAAAAACAGTAGGTGGTGTGTAAAGACATTCCCTTCTATTCACATATTTTTCCAAAATAACCAGAGCTTCATTTTGGGGCATGTTGGTATACAGTGATTCTACATCCATTGTAACCAGCCATGATTGTGCATATTCCACATTAACCTCCTGTAACATATTAAGGAAATGCATGGAGTCTCTAATATATGATAGGATAGTGCAAACAAATGGTTTAAAAATAATCTATATATGTCACAGCTTTTTTAAAAATAGAGTCAAATCCTGATACTATAGGTCTACCTGGAACAGGCCATTTTATTTTATGTACCTTGGGAAGGATATAGAACACAGGCACCCTATCCCCCAAAGTGAAGAGATAGACATAAACCGATTCTTCAATTTGACCCAGAGCAAAAGCTTCCTCAATAATGCCTACAATATTAGTCTTGAGACATTTGGTAGGATCATTTTGTAAGAGGAGATAATATTTTTGATCAGATAGTTGCCTAAATACTTCTGTTTTGTAATCTTTAGTATCAAAAATTACAATCCCCCCACCTTTATCAGCTGGTTTAATAACGATGTCAGCATTAGAACTCAAGGAGGATAAAGCTTCCTTCTCAACTCTAGGGAGATTGTGCCAAACATTAAAATGCATCGTGTCCACCTGTTCAAAGGCAGACATCATAGGGTGATTTCAGATGTTCACCACAGTGAACCCCCAGGGGGGGTGAACAGCACAACCACGCCCCGGGGTGGAAAAAAGACCCAAACAGACGTGACGGGACCGGGACCATGGCCGGGAACCGGGTCGAACCATCACGAACCGGGGCAGCACAACAGACGTGCAGCCGAACCCCCGCCGTGGTCAAAACTCCCAGAAGGCAGGGGCAGGACACAGACATGGCCGCCTGAGGGCAAACGAAGCCAAAAGGCACACAAGGGAACACCCACACAAGGGAAA
>QEPC01002186.1:2395560-2427185 GCA_003113815.1 Sphenodon punctatus | reverse complement strand
TTGTATGTTCTGTACAGCGCCAGGTTGCAACTGGCGCTTTATAAATGTTTAATAATAATAATAATAATAATAATCCAAACTGTCCCCACTGGTATGTTCTTCATTCCCACTTGTATCAGTATTAAGGTTAAAAGAAACCCTTTGAACAGGAGGTTTTTTCAGAGGGCACCGGTCGTAAATCCTATTTAGTTCATAATCCTTCAGGTCCCTCTTAAATTTTTGAAATTTTTGAAGTTTTTTAAATCTATCCCAGGCATTACTTGGTGTGGATTCTGTTAAGTTGAAAAAAAGGCTCTTGGTCAATAATCAGCCTTTTTTGTTCCTCAGAATAGCTATATAAATTGCCTGAGCTGGCCATGTCCACAAGAACACTAGTGTGGACTCCCAAAAGATTATAAGTACCAGCCCCTATGATAAATGTCAGTTAAGTGTTTCCACCAGAAGAATTAAGATAAAATAATATGTTTACTATTGTCACACCATGGACAAATGTACACTATTCTTATATCAATACAATGTATATCAAGCTGTATTCTGCTTGTAGATTGAATACATATATGCTGTATGGGTTACACAATCTATTATTTTCTACAAAATAAACGACTCAATTTTCATGTTGGATATGACATGTTTCCAACTGGATGGCCCGGTTTTCATCAGCAACACAAGTATAAGTCTGGTGTACATACACTATACACATTTATGGAGCTTGTCAAGTGATGAACACATGGGTGCAAATATATGTGTAGGATACAAATAAAAACAATGAATCTCAATAAATAGCATAAAGAAACCTCACTCCATTGTTTCCCAAAATTATACCCAACTGGCTATCCCCATTTTGTAGATCTACATGCTTGAATAGAGCCAAGCAGTTGTAAGGTAAATTGATAGAAAACTCAATAATATTTCAATATGGCTGCAAGATATTTATAACTCAATATTCAAATATCAAAATCTTATAGCCATATAGGGATTTCAGAATTCTTTTTTATGTGCTTAAAACTAAGTTGGCTCCTCACAATGAGTAGAATTTCGGGGTCGGGCTTATGGCCTATGTAATCGGGTGGCCTCAGGATTTGGCCCTGGTCTGTACTTCCCAATTCATTGTAGTACTATTATGCTGACTTTCCAGTTTCTTCATATTAACTAGTGTTGATTGAAATTTATATATTTGCTTTGTTGCATTTTTAATATGTACTTTACGATGGCCTCAGGCTAAGTAAATAACTTTTTATTGATTGGTATATCTTATAGGGACATTCATGAGTAGAGCTAGCATTGTGTGTTGTTTTTAGTTTTATTTTTATTTTTGTATCTTCTGCATTTATCCTGAACCATTATTATAAATTTTAACTCTTATATAAAACTTTCTCATTATAAGGCTTGTGTCTGTATGGTCATGTTTTGTTCTCAACAAATCTATGTTGGTCCATTTCCCTTAAGCAGGTCACAAATTAATTGTTTTATTATTCGTTCAAAAAATCTTTTCAGGTACTGAAATCAGGTTGAGTTTTCTTTTCCCCCTTTCTTAAAATAGGCACTATATTTGCTCTTCTCCAGTCCTCCACGACCTTGCCTTTTCTCCATGGGTTATAAATATAATGTAAATATACAATGTAAATATAATTACATAAATCAACAAATGTACAAATTGAGTGTCATTTTTGCTCCCATTATAATGAAGGGAATTTTTGTATTACTAGAGGATTTTGAATTTTCTGAATATTGTGTCATTTCTGCATTAATGAAAGGTGTGGGTGTGTCTTTCTTGTACATGGGTAGTGATTATCAGGGCTCATATTAGGACTGAAACTCAGTCCTCGGTTTTACTCAGAATTTACTGAGGATCACTGTGTTCAACTCGATTTTACCAAGTATCAAAAAAACAAGTAATGGCCACGATACTCGGTTCCTCATTAACTCCTCAGTCGAGGACTGGACGGAGGGGGGCAGATGGGTACCAGGATCAGGTAACAGGGCAATGCAAGGAAGGGACCAGCAGGGGGCAGGGAAGTGCGGGCAGCAAACTCACCTAAAAGCCACAGGGGGGTGCACTGTTTTGGCCTCTGCTGCTGTGTGTTTGAATGCAATTTGTCCAAGCATGTTCAGTCTAAAGCTCTCTGGGAGTATGCTGGGAAATGTAGTTCAGCTTGCTCTCGTAGGCATTAGATCTAATGCTCTATGGGAGCAAACTGAACTACATTTCCCAGCATGCTCCCAGAGAGCCTTAGATAGAGCATACTCAGACAAACTGCATTCAAACACACAGCAGCAGAGACCAAAGCAGTGTGCCTGGCTCCTGCGGCTTTTAGGTGAGTTTTCTGCTTCCCTCCCCTCCTTGCTCCCTTCCCCCCACTTGCCCCTTCTCTGCCCCCTGCTTTCCCTGTTACCTGCCCCGGTGCCTTTCTGCCCCCCTTGCTGCTCCCTGCTTCTGAATTCCTGAGCATTCCCGAGCATTCACCGTGTTCCAAGGAGGAGCCTGAATACTTGGGGCCAATCCTCAGAAACTTGGAAATACTCATGAATGTTTTTTGAACTATTCAAAATACCCCTAGCTCATATCAAGTCTCTTGAGATTCAGGGGACATTCACCACAGCCTGTCTTTACATCTTGAAAGGAAAATGTAAAGCAGCTATTCAAGAGATCTGAAGAGCAATCACTACTACTCTACATATTTTGGTCAGAAAATATCTTTTGGCCCTCTGGCTGCATTCATGAGTCTCTTCTCCATCATTTTTAATTTAATACAGGACATTGCTATTAAACCTTATCCTTTTTCCATACATTACTTCCTCATGGTAAGTTTTGTTGTCAATCCCTTATTAAAGAGATCTGGCTGCTGGAACAGGTAACTGGGCCATTTTGCATTTATGTCAGATGTCCATTTTGTTTGTATTTACTTCAATTCATTTTTCATGTTACACCAATGCAAATAAAATATTTAAAAATAAATAATAATTATTATTATTATTCATAATAATAATAATATAACATAATGTTTGCGCAAATTGGGCAAGACTGAACATTCCAAGAACTAAATCCTTTCCTCTACTGAACACTGGCAGCACTCACCTTCCAAAAGGAAAAAGAAACAAACCACTTTTCCACCCACTGGAATTTACACTAAGTTCTGTAGCTTACTGAGTCAAACCAGATAGCAGCAGAGAAGGAGACACAACAGTGGAAGTTCTCTGGGGCATATTAGTGTGGGTTGCTCCACTGTTGCCTCTGTTTTCTCTCCAGGGCTATGATACATTAGAACCAGCTGGATTCCTTTGGGTGATCTAGTACTTAAGTAGTTTTCCAGTGGTAGATATTGAGAGGCCACAAGCCCAGGACTAATACACTACATGATACTTTAGAAAGTGATATTTTAGTTTAATAGCACATTGAACATACATTTGGCACAACTTCTAAAGTATCACTCCCAAGGAGAAGATATAAAATTCAGTGCTACTGAATATCTCCTCTTAGCTGCAGGAGTCAGTGTCCCATTTCCCTTTTCCTTATGCTTTGGCTGCTAAATACAGAATCCCATTATCACAGTCTAGTTTACAAACCTCAGCCTATCAGAATAAAACATAAATTATGTTCAAGGCATTGTTCCAGATATGTGGGGTGAAAACAAACATGACTGCGCTGAGGCAGGAACCCAGCCTAGCTCGGGTCAGAAAGTCATCGTGGACATGGGCCAGACCAGTTCGAGTTGCAAAACAAATGTTCATGCAGTTGGATCCTGGGGTGGGGAGTGGCAGGGAGATACACAAATGTGTATCTGGCCAGTCATGGCCCCACACTGCACCACGATGATGGCCTATGACAGCTGCCATGGTGGATCTGATCCGGGTTGGAACAGACATGCTAACACGCTCTAGCCCACTGTGCCCCAATCAGGCAGACTGTAGCCCGGGCTATGACCTCAGCCATTTGCCAAGGTGAGAGCCCATGCTAGTTGCCAACATGCACAGGGTCAGTCTGGGCAAACATCTGGCAGCTCAATAAGAAACATGACAATGGCCTGTGGGCCAGAACGGCTTACTGTCACATTTGTCTTACCTGTCATGGTCTTTGACACTAGGAAGTGCTAAATACCCATGCTGGAGGAGGGCTTGGTTATTACATACAATGTGTGTAGTTACTACATGAGAACCAGATTGAGAAGTCTTATTGTTGATCAAAAACAGTAGCATCAAGCAGTACAGAAATTAACTTGAGTCCAGTGGCTCATGTAAAGTACACTGCAGTGTACAAACAAGCAGTTGGGGCCATTGGATGAGGAACATAATAGCTAATAATTTTCACAATAAACTGAATTTCCTTGTAATTGTGCATTTTAAATAGGCTTTATTGTGTGTTTCCTTCTATTCACTATTAATGTCATTAACCTTCATCAGACCCTGCATTAAAACTGCTGCTATTGACACCTTGCAATACATTCATTTCTTTTTTCAGTATTTTATTTGGAAACAGCAGGTAAAGTATCACTTCAAGTGCACACATTGCAGACAGGGGCAAACTGTTTTGATTTGTGTTGTTCAGAAAGGGGAGTAGTAGCTTCAAGGAAGCTGCTCTCGCCCTATCCCCTGGATGCTATCTGCAGTTTTGGGAGCTCTTTCTCCCTTCAGTTGCTTTCATGGGAGTGTTCCACCACAACCTTGGTATATTACAACACTGATTGCTACACTGTCTTTGTAAAAACAAGATCAGACTCATTTTCACTGTGTGTATAAGCTCTCAGCCTTCCTGCCTAGCACAGTGGTGGAGAACAAGGTAATCTATGGCTGTTGCTATGCTGCTAGAGGAGAAAAAAATTGTCAGGGAAAACCATTCTTATTTTAATTGAACTTAATGGTCTGTAAAATTTGATCTCACTCCCCCATGGGCATTTTCCTGTGCAGTTCTTTGATGGAATTGAAGTGCAGTGTGCTGGAATCTAAATGCCACTAGTACAGCATTAGTCTAGTGCAGAGGACAACACTATATGAGAATATTGACATAATAAGTATCTTGGGAACCTGGTGAAATGATTCCCATTATTATAGAGCTGTGTGAGTGGCTCTATTAGTTAAGGTGGGTAGGAGTTCCAATACAAGTGCCTGCATTCACTTGCATTGGATTTTTCAGGTTGTTTACTTCCGAGTTGGCAAGTTTTCTTTTGTTGGGGTTTTTTCTGTTTAGGGTTTCCCTGACTGAGATAATAAATTAAAGGGATGGGTTCTGTAAGGTCAGGTAGTCTTGAAGTGAAGTTAGTTTGAGGGGGGATGGAAATATCTGACTTTGAAAACCCTCTTTTACCCTATGGGGTTTGGAGTTACCATGAATGTTCTGAGCCATGAAGGCTCAGTACACAAGAGGTAGTAGTGGGCCAGGATTGTTTGCGGCAGCCACAATTGTGTGTGTGTGGGGTGGGGGGAGCATGGAGTTACTCTACCATGGACAGAAGCCTGGGTGGGGGGCCAGGGGGCAGGAATTCAGACCATCCCCCCGGATGGCCAGTGGCCACCTGGCCATGTGCCTTTGTGCCCCCTCGCCTGCACATCCCTTTATCTTTTCTTTGCCAGCCGCCACTACCAACATTCATTCAAAAGCCCCTGGTCCCACTGTCGCTTGCTCACTTGCCTGATTGCTGCTGTTGCCACGACCGTCAGTACAAAGGCCCCACACTGCCAGTCTGCTTGCCTGGCTGCTCCCACCACAAAACCCTCTTCCCTATACGGGGTGCAAAGATCAGCTCGTCTCTGAAGGAATCTACAATGTTATTTATATAAAACTTAAAAAGAAAGGGAACCAACACACGTCCCTGCTTGACACCCAGATAGACTGGTATATCATCAGTCAAGTGACCTTCTCCAGTTAACCGAACTCTCAAGAAAGTTTGCATATGCAGCTCACGAACCAGATCTAGGAGACGCCTATCCAAATTTGAGGAGGCTAACTTTTCCCAGAGCCAGTCGCGGTCGATTAGGTCGAAAGCTGATTTAAGGTCGACAAATAAATTTCCTTTCCTAATTTGGGAATATTTATTTATTAAGTGATCCAGAACGTAACAATGGTCCACTGTCATACGACCTGACCGGAATCTCGCCTGCTCCTTGTGGAATATATTATCTCTTTCTGCCCACACCTCCAATTTAAACAAAAGATATTTGCCGTATAATTTAGCCATTACATCTAGCAAGCTGATAGGTCTATAATTTGCTGGGTCATCTTTGGGACTTTTCTTGTGAATCGGGACCACTATGCTATTATTCCACCCTGTCGGGAATCTCCCTCTTGCATTTATGCTATCAAAAAGCCTGATGATGACAGGTATCCACCAATCAATGTTCTCTCTGAATAATTCTCCCAACATCCCATTCTCGCCAGGGGCCTTTCGCAAGGGCATGGCAGCTATAGATTTATATAGGATTTTTAGAGAAGTGCTTGGCAGCACTACTAAATGATGTATGAAAACCTAACATTTTGTTTATTTATCATCCAAGAAAATGTAAGGAGCTTCAAGAGAACTAAGGAGCTTATCTATATAGAGCAGCATATGCACCTATACACACCTTTGGTTCAAAGGAGTAGTTAAGATGAGAATCAACAAATTTAAAGTACAAAAAGCAAGGGAATTGCAAGTTCAGATCATTCAGCCCTCATCTTCTTCCTCTGCAGGTGGGATCAACACTGGGGTGGGGACAGTCCGCTGGCCAGCAAGGCTTTCCCTTCATGGGAACACTGGGGTGCAGCTGGGGAAATCCTGGTCTTGGAGACAACACAAGG
Source organism: Sphenodon punctatus (assembly GCA_003113815.1). Classification (NCBI taxonomy): domain Eukaryota; kingdom Metazoa; phylum Chordata; class Lepidosauria; order Sphenodontia; family Sphenodontidae; genus Sphenodon; species Sphenodon punctatus. The sequence continues at coordinate 2,420,416 of QEPC01002186.1, read as the reverse complement.
CTACCAACAGGAGTGGGGCAGGGACTTGCTGGCCTAGCCCACCTGTTATCTTCACAAGGCAACATTTAGGCTAGTACTGGAGGAATACTGGGGCAGGAGACAACACTTCTGGCATGCAGCCAGCCTCTCTGCTGCCCTCATGCGACAGTATTGAGGCTGGGGTTATCCCACACTGGGGCAGGGAACAGTAGAGAAACAGGGGGTAGCTGGTTTCCCTCTCCTTCCTGCTGTTGTCATATGGGAACATTGGAACTGGGAGTGAGGCTGTAGCAGTAAAACTGGGTCTGGGCACAGCAGAGAGGCAGGCACCAGTTTGCTGCTACCTGCCTCTGCTTTGTTCCAAAATGCTCGGAGTAGGGCTGGGGACAACACTAGGCCTGAGACGATATCAGATCTGGGCCTTGGCCAATACTGGGCCAGCATTTCTGTTTAAACAGGTGCCACCACCATACCAGGAGATAGATCTTACTACCATTGAGAGTAACAAAGCAGCAGGGGGAACAAGATGTGCTCCCACCCCAGAGCCAGGTACATCAGAACATTGATTCCTTTTAATGAGGTTGTGGGAAAAGGCATTACTACAGAAACAGGTGCTTACACACTATCCCCACCCCAGTGTTACCCCAACCTGCAGAGGAAGAGGATTGCGGCTGAAAGAGAAAGGAAAAGTATAGGCAAATGGAGCCCAAGTTATAAGTGTGCACAATAGGCGAGGCTGTCTTTACAGCTTACATGGGGCATGAGTTAAGATGGTGGCCTTACGTTGCAATTTATTTTCCTTTTGGAACTTACTTTTGTTGATCCTTACCTGAAATACTCACTTAAACCAAAGGCGTTTGTACATAAGAATTTTCAAGGGAATATAGTGAACATTATTCTTTCATTTATTTTCATTTTTATCCCACTCTATCCCAAAGTCTCAGGGCAAGTTACAATATATAACTAAAAAGTATACACACACACACAAAACCCATTTAAAATCCCCTATCCAAAACTCTCAAAACCCTATCCGTGCCTACCAAATGCCTGACCAAATAGAAAAGGTTTACATTAACTATGGAAGATGAGTAGGCTCAGGCTTAAGACAAACCTCCAGGGGAAGAGAGTTCCACAATTGTGGGGCACCTACCAAGAACACCTCTCTGCATGCCTTTGCTAAGACAGCCAGTTGTTTGGAATCTACAATACATAGATGAGCAGACTTGTTAAGGTGCGAGAGAAGAAATGCATATAGAGTGTACTTCAGAAAGAAATTCTCAAGGCTGTATGCAACTCCTTATTTGTGAACCTTGCAGGTTCTTTTTGAAAGGGACACCATTATATTATATATTTAAACGATTCCCCTGAGGAAGGGTACATAACCCAAAACGTGTAGGGTTTGATAATTGTCTTTATATATAATTTTGTATGTATATTTTTTACACAGTGTTGTTTTTAGATTGTATGGCAATATTACCACATTTATAGATAAGATAAAGACATACAAAAATGTGTGTCAATAAATATATATATTCTACATACTTTTTTAGTTGTGGATGTAGTAGCTTTTGTGTTAGTTAGGATGGAAAGCTGGACCAAAACTAACACAATGAAATTCAACAGAGACAAATGTAAAGTTCTGCATTTAGGTAATAAAAATCAAATGCACAAGTTTAGCATGGGTGATATGTGGCTTAGCAGCAGTACATGTGAGAAGGATCTAGGGGTTATCGTTGATCACAAGATGAACATGAGTCAGCAGTGTGATGCAGCTGCTAAAAGGTTAATGCAATTTTAGACTGCATTAACAGAAGCATAGTGTCCAGGTCACGAGAAGTAATGGTTTCACTCTATTCTGTGCTGGTCAGATGTCGGGTGATTTCAGATGTTACGGCCAGCAGCATTGACCCCAGGCTGTGGGGTGGTTCGGACCACAGGCGGGGGTGAAGGGGTGCGCCAACAGACATTCGCCCCTTTGGCCCCGGCCGTAGGGACTGCCGAACCANAGCATGTTACAATAGTCTTGAGGTGATAAAAGTATGGATAATAGTGGCAAGGCCGGAGTCCAAGATATACGGCTGAAGCTGCTGCAATGGGTTTAGTTGGTGAAATGCGCTCCTCACCAGGTAGAACTGGGAATTGAGGAGCACCCTCAGACTACGAACCTGAGGAACCAGTGGGGGGCAACCCCCATAAATGACAGGGGACTCCAACCCCACCGCCCTCCTACCAACATCACCTCCATCTTGTTGGGATTCAGCTTCAGGCGGCTTACCCTCATCCAGTCCCCCACAGTCGCCAGATACCAAATAAGCACCAATGGAGTCTGGGTCAGATGAAAAAGAGAGGTAAATCTGGGTGTCATCGGCATATTCATGACACCAAATGTCAAACCCTCTCACGACCTTACCCAGCGGCTGCATATACACATTGAACATGAGAGGGAACAGAATAAAACCTTGTGGGACCCTACACGGGAGGTCCCGGGGAGATGAAGAACAGCCACCCACCATCACTCACTGAGTTCTCCCGGCCAGGAAATAATGGAACCATTTGAGAACAGTCCCGCCCACCCCAGCTCGGTCCTGCAAGCAAGTTACCAACATCTTGTGATCAACGGTATCAAAGGCAGCCAACAGATCTAACAGAATTAGAAGGGGAAAGGGCAGCCTTTTCTCCCCAAACCCTCTCATGAACAGGAGAAGGGACAGAATAGAATCTTGCAGGACTCCAAATGAGAGGTCCCAGGGGGGATGAAGAACAGTCCCCCAGTACCACCCGCTGAGTTCTCCCAGCCAAGAAGGAATGGAACCATTCAAGAACAGTTCGGCTCACCCCAGCTCGGTCCCACAAGTGAGTCACCAGCATCTCGTGGTCAACAGTGTCAAAGGTAGATAATAAATCCAACAGAATCAGAAGGATCAATTGGCCCTGATCCAATTCATGGTGAAGGTTGTTGACCAGGGCCACAAGTGCAGTCTCAGTGCCATAACCCAGACAAAAGCCGGACTGTGAGGGATCCAGATAACTGATGCAGTCCAGATGCTCCTGCAGCTGCCAAGCCACAACCCGTTCAATAACTTTCCCTAAAAAGTTACGGTTAGAGACTGGCCAATTGCTGGCGAGGGAGTCAATGTGAAGTGATGGTTTCTTGAGTAGATTCTGCACCACTGCCTCTTTGAGGCAGCCCGGCAGTCTGCCCTTGCGGAGGGAGGCATTGATCACCCCCACCAGCAATGACCCCAGTGTCTCCCGGCTGGGCTTAACCAGCCAGGATGGGCACAGGTTCAGTTCGCAAGAGGTGGCTCCAACTGCCCAAAGAACATCCCCTGTATCAGTAGGTGACAACCACTGGAACTGATCCCACACAACTGGGCAGGATGGGGCTTCCATAACCTCTGGTTCTACCATTGTATCAAGCGTGGTTAATACGAGCACTTTTATCTACAAACAAACATGTCACAGTGGGCATTGGAAAATTCCAGTTCCAGGAGTGGGGAGGCCACAGCATTGACTTATTTAGATGCGTGAGTGTGTTCCAACTGTTGAGGAATAAATTAATACTTACACTGTTGGTGAAATCTGTCAGTCTTTATTTATCTCAAAGCACTGAGAGAGAGCAGCACTGTCTCCATGCAGGGAAACAAGCTGGTCTGCCTCCTTCCAGGATACACAAGTTTTTATAGATTACAGGAAAAATATACATGCTTGTCAATCAAAGGGCAACGTGGAACAATGATGGAAAGTTACTAAAAAATTACACACAATGTTTACATATCTGGGCTGGTTCTTCTCAAAACTATATGAGCCAGACTGTTTATAATATATGATGCCTAAGCAAATCTATTTTCCTTGCACAGATGCAAGGCCAATCTATACTATCTGCTGTGGGAAAGAGAAAAAGGCATCCCACAGTCTCGATGCCCAGCATACATGGAGCAGTTTCCCTGGCCTTGTTATGTGACACAGAACTCAAACTGGTCTCATGATCATTTCTAACTAACAGACTGAAGACTCACTTTTATTAAGGCTGAGTATTACCCAGCATTCATCTGTCTTCCATTTTGTGTTACCTTCCTTTGACTACTGTGATTCATTCTATAGGATCCCTTATACATTTTCCTCCACAGTAGGAATGCTGGGGAAATAGTGGAGAACTTACAGGAGAGGATGGTGCCTGAATGCTCTTCTCCAGGGAGGGGTGGTGGTTGAGGGTTTTCCTCTTGGTGGTTGAGGGCAGTGCAGCTGATAATGCTCTTCCCAGCAGGGGGCTGAGTTGAGGAAGGGTGTGTGGTGGTTCCCCATCATGCCTGTTTCAGAGAGCAGGGAGGAAGCAATCCTGTCTGGACTGCCCAGCTGGGAAGTCCAAGTTAGCTGAAAATTTAGTAGGAAATGGGGCTATTGCCTCACATTCCTAACTTTTTGGGATAATGTCTATGGTTGACACATCCCATTTATATAGGTGTGCAGCTCTGACTCCCCAAAAACAAAGGTCTCTTGCAGGTACTATTTGCCCATGAAGCAAGGGTACACAGAGAGGTATTCTCAGTGGCTACCCCACGATTACAAAAATCTCTCCTCTTGAGGTTTTGTCTAAGCCCAAGATGTGAACATCTTCTAGAAACTATGTAAGACATTTATATTTGGCCAAGCGTTTGGCAGTCAGGGATAGATTTGGGTGGGATTGGTTGGGGATGGGAGTTAGGAAAGGGTTATGGAAGGGTTAAGGGGATTTTAAGATGTTCTTACTGATTGTAACCTGCTCAGGAACCTGAGTTCTCCTCAAGACCCCCCTGTTCCACTCTGCCCTCCTTGACTCCTTGTTCCCCTCACCTAACTCCTGCTGATACCCTCCATTCAGTACAATCTGTTACCTGAGGTCTGTGTACTCATATCCTCACTACACAAACCAACCAGCCATCATTCTTGATGTAACCAAGCCAAACATGTGCACCTGGGACTTTGCATCTTCATGAATGTTACACCCCTTGTTTGTCCCTCTGTTCCCCTTCCTTCATCTCTCCCTCCCCCGTCTCTCAGAGCGTAAGCCATAGGGCAGGGACCATGTCTATTCCATTACTTTGTAAAGCGCCAGGTACATTGCTGGTGCTATATAAATGCTTGCTAATAATAATAATGAGAAAGGTGGCACATAAATTTGATTTAAATAAATAAAATAAATAATGTACAAGAGACTTACAAGTTCAGATGATACCTTTTATTGAATCAACTTCTGTTGGTGATTCCTTTTATTGGACCTGTAAAAGGAATCTTCAAACCTACTTTGCTTCTTGTCTTTCCTTTATTTGGACCAACATAAGAGAAACACTGTAGACAAACACAGAGTAACGTACAATCACAGAGAGTTGAATTATGTACTGGAACTTATTGATTTCCAAGGAGTTATTGCTATTTGCAATAGACAGGGTGTTATCCCAGCTTTTTGAATAACACTGGGCCAAAAAGGATTTTTATTTTAGTTTTGTTCATGTCATCAAAAGATATATTCCAAATATGCTAAATGCTTAGTCATAGGCCTAACCGACCCCGTGCATACACCGACCCCACACCCCGGTGTGGCCTGTGTAAAAAGGGCCATAAGTTGCTAATTATACACTCCTCCAGAGGTGTCAGGATGCTACATGATCCAGAAGTATAAGCAGCAGAGTATGGACATAAAGGAACAATGACTTAATGAGCTTATTACAGATGGGTGGAAAACTGTAACTTCCACATTCTCGGTGGTAGGGCCGCGGCTGTGGAACTCCCTTCCGGAGGAAGCTCGCCTGGCCCCAAGCCTTTTGACATTTCGGCGGAACTGTAAGACCTGGCTGTTTGCCCAGGCCTTTGGGAGGGAGGGGGGTGTGTGTGATTTTTAATCCCCCACCTATATATTTATGTATGATTATACACTGCCCTGTTTTATTGATATTTTTATATTTGTATTTTAAATGTTTTAAAACTGTTTTTATTGTTGTTAACCGCCCCGAGCTGCATTGCAGGATGGGGCAGTATAAAAATCTATAAAATAAAATAAATAAATAAAATAAATCTAAACAGACAATTATTTTTTTTAATTGAAGGTTTTGAGGAGAGTATTGAATTTTTTGACAGAGATATAAAAACTACTGGCTTTGGTGGTTTTAGTTTTCAAAAGCAGAAGTGTTTTATTGGGAAAATGCGGATTTTCTAAAAAAATAATAATTTTATAATGGCCATTTTTTATTGAAAAATATTTTAAACTCTTTTTTTTTGGCCATCTTTATTTTGATGGACATGGCTGTAAACTAGGGCTGAAACTCATTCTTGGTAATCGCAAAAATCTCATCAAGAACTGGGTTCTCAACAAAATTTCCAAGAAAAAGAACGAAAGAAGATTCAGTCAGTTCTCAACCAGTTCTTGCAAGATGCTCAATTATTTTTTTTAAATGCTCTGAGCTTGTGAAAAATGGCCACTATGGCCATTCCACAGATGTGAGGCCATCAGTCCTCAGAAATCTCAAGTAATTTGCTTTGGGTGTCTGCAAGTCAAATGCAGGTGGTCACTGGATGAACATCATTTACCCCAGATTTCAAATTATGTGTATCTGGGGGTTTGTTTCCTCACTCAGTTACAAAGGACAGTATTCTTGCTCGCTTCCAAAGATATGGAGAAGTTAAAAGCCTTAGCCCCGTTCTTTATGCTTGCACTTTGTCTGAAAAAAAAGTTCCTCATGAACTGCATGTATTTATTCATTTGGCAGGCTTTAGTCTACTGATGTTATTGAATGTCACTGCTTTTCTGTATTTTAACTTAAAGGAAAGATATTCTGATATTTAGTTTTATGATTTTATTTATTTTGTTTTGCTTTATTTGTATATTTTTTTAATGGCGAAAGCTGAAATAAACTGATTTTGAGTTTGAGTATTGTTCTATCTGAATAAAGTGCCCAGGATTATCAAGTCATTATCCAGGCATTTGAGACAGTGTCCCGTAAGGCCCAGGGTCTCTTTAATGCTAGGCTTGGTCCTGAGTACCAACAACCCCGAGTACCAGATCAGGCTTGGTTTGATCGGGAATGTAGTATGGCTAGGGGTAAGCTAAAACGATCTTATTTGGAGTACCAACGGACTGGGGACTTCTTACTTCCACCTAAAACAGGAATATAGGGCCTTGATTAAAGAGAAGAAAAAGAGTTATTTCAAGTCCTCCTGGGAAAGGATAGTTGAGGTGGCCCAAAGGGGTAACTTGTGCCAATTTTGGAAATGCCTGAATTCGGGCACAGAGGTTAGCGTTCCTAGGGCAGTGTCCCCTATAGCAGCGCATGTATGGACTAAATATTTCTCCAACCTCTATTATGGACCTATGGGATTAACAGATCTAGCTGCAATGCCAGCTGGAGTGAAGGGGACTATAGATTGGCCACCAGTGTCCCCGAGAGAGGTCAGTGGGCTCATCGACACTTGTAAAAGTAATAGGGCCCCAGGATGGGATCTCATCCCTATTGACTTTTTAAAGGCACATAGGGAGTGGTGGGTCCCTATGCTCGCTGCGTTGTTCATGGCTATTGATCGCTCGGGCCAGGTTCCCTCCATTTGGGCCCATGCTATTTTGGTCCCCATCTTCAAGAAAGGCATTAGTAACTTACCGGAGAATTATAGACCCATTAGCTTGCTTGCTGTCACAAGCAAGCTGTATGCCAAACATCTCCTGGGTAAGCTCACAGCTTGGTGTGAGGGACAGGACGTGATCCATTCTGAGCAAGCGGGGTTTCAGCGGGGAAGATCAACAATTGATCATTGTTTGATTCTTCTTCATCTGATCGAAAAGTATAAATCCCGCAACCGGAAATTTTATGTGGCCTTCCTGCATCCCAGGATGGCATTCAATTCGGTCAGTATGCCAATTTTGTGGACCAAATTGGAAAAATTATCCCTCGAGCCCAGGCTCTTGGCTTTGATAAAACTCCTGTATGCCAGTTCGAAGCTGGCAGTTAGGCTGGATCCCCAGGGGCACATTTCGGAGGAGGTTCCGGTAAAGCGAGGGGTTAGACAGGGTTGCGTTCTCGCGCCCTCACTTTTCAACCTATTTATTAATAATGTTGTCCCACGTATGGTTTTACCCCATTTTTTTCCACCTCGTTTGGCCTCGCGTTACATAGGTTGTTTGTTGTTTGCCAACATAGATGGTTTATGGACAGAGAGGAGATAGAGCAGGTCCCCCATTACAAATATTTGGAGGGTTATATTTGAAAAAAACAACAACTGGGAGACCCACCTCAAAGCTGCCCAGGAACAACTTAAGGTTACAGGGCAAGGTATTGCGAACTATTATTGGTCCAAAGGGGGAAGGTTATTCAAACCAGCTCGGCGACTTCTACAGACCAAAATGGTATCCCAGTTGCTCTATGGGGTTCAAGTCTGGGGGGTGGGCAAGGTTATGAAACTGGAGAAGGAGCAAAATAAGATGCTGAGGGTAATCTTGCAGGCCCCTAAGGCAACTCCAGCAGTTTTATTAAGAGTAGAATTGGGGGTAAAGTGCATGGCAACTCATGCTAAGGCAGTAATTTTAAAATACTGGCTGCGGCTAAATCTCGCAACCTCTGGTTCATTGGCCTGTCAAATTGTTCCATCAGTGGCAGGTAGATGGTACCAGTGGGTGCAGCGAGAATTGAGTTTGCTGGGATTGTCTCAGGCACACCTTATGAATCTCCCCTACAATAGGGCCTGGGAAGAGGTGAGAACTAGGATTTGGGATCAGGACCTTCAAACAGAGCATGATTTACTCATGTCGCAAAAGGTAGCTGCATTGTATAGAGAATGGCTGATTGTGCCAGAAGGCTCAAAATATTTGGGGGAAATAAGTATGCGGGTGACCAGAGTTGCCTTCACCCTGGCCAGATTAAATAGCTTCCCATCTGCAGTCACAGAGGGTAGATGTAACAGCCTCCCATGGGAGGAAAGAATTTGCCAACAATGTGGTATGTGCAAAGTGGAGACGATTAAGCATATCTCCTAGAATGTCCGGCTTACCAATATTGGAGGGAACTTTATATAGCTCCGTTGATCAGTATTACTAGGAGTATCACGGAGAAAGCTCTTTTGCGGGATAAAGATATTAGAATTTCAAAGAGTGTGGCAAATTTTTTGATCAGAGTGTATTGGGCTAAAAGGAATAAGGGTGAGAGGGCTGAGTAGGAGTCCGAAGCTATAGTGGCCCCAGGGTAGTAACTTATGATGGGGGGAGAGATTGGGGATTTTTATGATAATCCAACTTTGGAGGGATATGTTTTGATAAGTTATGTTATTAGTCTATTATTGTATGATTTTAGTAGAGATACCTAGTGCACTACAGGTTGGTTGCTTGTTTGTGTTGGGGGTTATGCGTGCCCCAATTACTTTTTTTTAAATATATATATACTTTTTATTTTTAGTATCAACAAACATATACAATACTTTCCTTTTACATCATATGCGTTCTTTTGCCATCTCATTTCAATTTTGTACCTAGACGGCTGCGATATCTTAAATTGTTATATCAATACTGTTATACAACCATTTGTGTGGATACCCTCAACTTTCCACTTTACTCTATGCATACATCCCCCACCACCACCCATTCCTATCCCACCCTCCTCCCCCCTTTTCCCAGTGGACTTCTTAGTATATTTCCTTCAGGTACGTCGTGTTGGTGTATTTGTCAATTTTTATGTGTCTTGTCAGAATTGTCCAACATGAAGACCATTTTTCATAAAATTTATCTAACTCATCTTCCAAGCTTGCTGTTATACGCTCCATTGATACCATATACCATAGCCTTTGCAGCCACGCCAGTCTGGTGAGCCCCTTAGCGTGCTTCCACGTTTTAGCTATGGTATGTATCGCTGCCAGACATAATTTCTGGCATATTCTGATTTGTGAGGCTTTCAAGATTTTTGGGGGATAAATTTCTAGCAGTGCTATTTCTGGCTGAAATGGGAGATTCACCTCCATCTGCTCATTTATTATGACCCATATCTTCCTCCAGAATGTTTCCACCTTTGGGCACCCCCACCAACAGTGTAGATACGTGCTTCTCTTTCCGCATCCCCTCCAGCAAGTGGGGGAATACCCTGGTGCTATTATATTTATCCCTTCGGGAGTTAGATACCACCTCTGAATCATTTTAACCAGAGGCTCTTGATCCCTGGATTGTAATTGTGCGGTGCATTGTATTTTGGTTTCTCCTTTTTGTTTGTATATGTCCTTTTGTAATGGCCTATGGCCAAGCAAATAAAAATTGATTGATTGATTGATTGATTTGTTGTTTGCGGATGATCTAGCCCTTCTTTCGCAGACCCGGAAGGGCCTAAGCAGGCAGTTGGATGCTTTTGCCGGCTACTGTAGGGAATGCCCTTGTTCTGAATCTTGCCAAATTCAAGGTACTGGTTTTTGCCAATTCACTGAGAGGTAATTGGCATACTTGGAGTATACAAGGAGCCCAGATACTCCAAGTAAGAGAGTTCAGATATTTGGGGATAACGTTTCAATCAGCGGGGAGCTGGAAAAAGCACATTGAAGGGGCAATGGAGGCGGCCAAACAATCTGCCTTTGCCATCCGGAGATTTTTTTTGTCCTCCGGGAGAATAGAGTTTACTATGGCCCTTCGGGCCTTTAACACCAAGCCTACCGCCCAGGCCCTGTTTGGGGCAGAATTGTGGGCTCCCTTTGCCCCACTTCACTTGGATAAACTTCAATCATCCTTTTTGAGGGTGTTGCTTAGGGCTCCGGGGGGGGAGGCACCGGGATCCGTAATTAGATTGGACAGCGGAGTTGGGCTTTCCAGGCGTGGGCTAGGGCCCACAAAATCTGGCTAAAATCTGTTAAATTACATAGGAGGGGGTTATTCCCTTACTTACAGGAGGACACCTATTGGAGTCAGTGTGTCCAGAGAGTCGAGATGCATATAGCCAGGTTGGGGCTGCCCCAGTCTTATCTCTTAGTAAGGGATTCAGGGGTAGCAGGGGTGGAATGAAAGTGTAGGTGGAAAGATGTGAACCTCAAGGAGGAGAGGACCAGGGTGTCAATCTCTCCCCATATATCAGGTTATTTGACGATGGCTCCCCCGATTGATGGCCTGGCCCAGCATTTGGCTATGAGCTACTCGGCCCGGGGAAAGTGGCTGTTTTCAGCTGCAAGGTTTAACGCTCTCCCATCCCAACTCTGGGTGGGCAGATTGGCTGGGATTCCCTTCCATCAGAGACTGTGTCCCTCTGACCAGTTAGAGGTTGAAACCACTGAGCACATTTTGTTCAGGTGCCATCTCTATGACCTCCAGCAGGTAGCATTTTTGGATACTTGGTTGTCCAATGAGCCAGGGAGGTCTGATGACAGGATGAAGGAGATCCTGCTCAGCAATCTCAATCAGGATCTGACAGGTATGGTGATGAAGTTTTTAACGGCTGCATTTGTAAGGAGATCACAGTTTGTAAAATTTAAATCGCCCCAGCCATATGGTTAGGGCCGTTGGGGTATGGAAGGTAAATAGTTAGTTTGATGCCTATGTTTTATGTTTGTTATGTACCCTGTTTGTGGATGTCTATGTGTATGATTTAGCAATGGCCAAGGCCACGCTTAATAAACTTGAACTGAACTGAATACATAGTATAATAATACATAATAATCTAAATATATATTAACTATCAACCCAATAGCAGTACACTAGAAGGAAAATATACAAACTCAACCTCTCTCCCGTCCCAAACCCCAATCCCCACCTCACCCCATGCCCTGCTGCCTGCTCTCACCGGGCAGGCCCAACCCTTGTGCTGCACCCACCTCACATCCGGGGCTGCCCTTGGAACCTCCCCCCTCCCTATTCCAGTCCCACCCATTTCACCCCACAAATCACATCTACAAGAGGCTCTGCTACAAATGCACGGGCCTAAAGCCTTGCCAACAGTAATATTTTAAGCTGGCCCAATGGATCCAACTTCCAAACAGTATGGCTCCAAGCCCCACCCCCTCCCCCATGGCAGGAGGGGGGAGGAGCAGTCCATAAGTGGGGGAAGTCTGGAAAGTGCAGCTGGGCCCCTAGGTGCAGGGCTCTGAAGGTTCCCCTCGAATTCCTATCTGCCGATCTGGGGTCTTGCCTCCATCCCCTTCACATGGAGAGGCCGCATCCACTACTGCCCTGCTGATGACCCTGACGACGGCCGACACCCTTAGGTGACTCCCTTTGACTGGCATCAAAGGGCGCTACCTCAGGGCCTTTCTACCTGTAAAGGGGAGGAGGCAGGTGTCATGTGCTTTTCCGTCCCCTCTGCAGCTCCAGAGCTTCACCCCTCCCCCCCACCCCTTTCCAATTCCTACACAGACCACTGAAACTGAGCTCAGGTTAAGTGATCAAAGAAGATGTAGCTTTTCACACAAGGAGACAGCCCCATGGTACAGATCCATGATCTAGACCTCTCCTTTTCTTAAGAACACCCCTTACACCCCCGCACCCACAGGTTTATGTGGACCTCGGAGTTTGCACTAATTTTAAAAGTTGCCCCCCCCGAGGGAAAACGTTCCCCACCCCTGGGTTAGAGGGTGGCAAATGCACTTATCCAGATTGTCAGAATAGCTGGAACTGACCCTGCTCACCCCACACAGGAGCTGGAGAAGAGTGTGGCTGTAGCTCCAGCAAAGCAAGGGTTAAGGAGATCTCTTCTCCCTCCAGCGCAGAGGTTAGTGGTGCAAAAGGATTTTCTTTACACGGATTAACAGAGTTCATTTACAGTATTTATAATTAAAGAGCTTTATTTACAATAAAGGTTTTACAAAATTAAACAATAGTAATTGGACAGAATGAAGATGAAAATGCACATTCCATATTGAGCCCACCCCCTCCCAGACAAGCCAGGTGTCCTGGCTCCCAGCCCCCCTGCTCTAATCCACTAGACCCCACTGCCCTCCTGCAGTGAGAGCCAGTGTGGTATAATGGCTATGTGTGCAAAACTTGGATGGGGGGGGAATGTCAGTTCTAGTCTTGCCTTAGTCAAAAACTCACTAGGTGACCTTGGGCCAGTCAAAATATTCTCTCAGCCTAACCTACCTCACAGGGTTGTTGTGAGGATTAAAAGTTGTGTTTATTAGTTGTATGCGAAGTGCTCTGAGTGCCATGGCAGGAGTGTGCTATATAACTATTATTATCATTACAGAACCAAGGAGTTGTAACTCCCACTCTCTTCCCAGAAAACCCAGGAGTCCTGGCTCCCAGCCCCCCAGCTCAATCCAACTAGCCCCCCCACCCCCTTAGTTTTGAAGGCACCATTTGGGACTAGGCCTCTAGGCCTTTTCTTTGATATCTCATTGTGACTGGGCCCCACATCTGTGGGTGAGTGGTTGCCAAATCAGTGCCCAAGGAGGTTGTCACTCAAGAGTATTTGCATAAAAGATAGTTTATTTACAAGTCCAGGAACCAAGCCTCTGGCCAGTCCATATAGGAGAGTCTAGCCAACCCACAGTACCAAGCTAGGTCTTTCATAACTCTCACACAGATTCTCTTCAGTCCTCCAGGTTACCTCTCCATCTGGTCAGGAATCAACACCAAGATGTGCTTTTCTTGATAGACAAGAGCAGACTACTCTTCTTCCTGGGACTGGCTTCCTTCTTATAGCTCTGGCCATGCCCTAAACACTCCAACTACCTGTGTGGCAGCCATTTTGTGGCTCTACTTCAATACAGGTGGTCAAGTTCACAAGGGCTACTCAGTTCTTTCTGGCACCATGTTTGGGGATCCCCCTGGATCAGATTTCACCATCAGTTCCTCCCTTGACTGCCATCTTGAGGGTGTGATGTCATCATTAATTGCTAACTTTTTTCTGGGAAGGCTAGAGCCTCCCTGATTGCTCATGTCATGTCTTTGTCAGTCACCAGGGCCGCTTCTCGGCCCGGCGGCTGCCTCCGGAGCGGCAGGGCCCCACCCGCCTTACCAATGATAGGCTTGAGGCACAGACGCCAGCCCCGCATGCAGCCGCCAGGGACTCCAATGATGCAGGCGGTGCAGTGGGCGTCCCCGGAACCTCCCGGAACCTTGTGGATCCACACACACCCATTGTGACGCTCTGCGCACCTCCAGGCATGCACAGGGGGTGGAGCTACGGTTTAAAAGGCCGGCGCTGATGAAGCAACAGCGCCGGTGAACAGAGCGAGACGCCTGGAGAGACTGGCCCCCTTTTGCAAGCTAAGTGCCTGATTCATGCTTACTATTGCCTGAGCCTGTTAGTGTGTGTTGTTCCCTTCTAGCCCTTGACCCTACCCTGACCTGTGCTGCCTTGAGTGATTGCAGTTCCCTAGCCTGTTTGATTTCACGTGTCCCCTGTGATTCCCTGGGTGCAAAGGTGAGTGAGTGAGCCTGCGGGCTCATGTGGGTGTTCCCCCCCTTCTCCCCCTTGGGGTCACCCCTTCCTTGTCTCTGTGTGTGCAAGCCCCATGGTCCCTGCCTTCCCGGACCAGGCCCCTTTCCCCTGTCGACCCTACACCCCCTCACAGATTTCCCGTGCCTTCCCCCCTGTGTGAGCACTGAGAGAGTGGGTTCCCTTCCCTGTCATACCACTCTGCGCCCTATGATGATAGGGGTCTAAGCTCCTCGTGCGCAAGCACTCGGACTGACTTACACACTATCCTGATGGGCCGTTTACCCTCCGCTGAACAAGAGCAGAGCCCCTTGTGTACTAGTGGGGTGCATGGGTGGCCTTCCTCCCTTTCCCTTCCCCCTCCCACTGACAGATTCACCAGCCTCGCCACCCCCACCTCTTCCCTATGGAAGTTGCCCAGGAAATTGAAAAGTTGGTACACGCCGTGCAGTCCTTGGCCATGCAGATCAAGGACCTGCAGGACTGGCATACAGACTTGGCGGCAACGGTAGCTCAACAGCAGGCTGCCGCCCCTCCTGCGGCTGTTCTGTTGGCTCCCCCCGGTCCAGCACCGGTGGTATTGGGGGCTGAAGCAGCAGCTGTGGTGGTGCCACCTCCCCCGCCAGCACCGGTACCGCCCATGGCCTGCCGGGAACCCTGGGGCCCCTGCATAGACAAATTCCAGGGAGATCGGAGGGCTTGTTGAGAATTTGGCCCTTTGCGATCTCACCTTTACAACGCAACCAGCCACATACGACACCCCGGCCCTGAAAGTGGCATTTGTCATTGGGAACTTAGGAGGGGTGGCCCTAGAGTGGGCCACTAATTTACTAACTAGTAGAGCCCCCTCCTGACTGACTATGAGGGGTTTATTCAGAAATTTTGTTTCCTATTCGACCACCCCCACCGTCGTCAGGATGCCGAAGCGTCTATTCTGTCCCTACGTCAAGGGCGCATGCCTCTCCTGGAATATATTACGTTATTTCAACAGCTGGCCTTGGAGCTACAATGGTCAGAGGGGGCACTTCAAGCCCATTTTTGGAGAGGCCTTACGGACGACTTAAAAGACCAGCTGGCATATGTGGCACTTCCAGAAACATGGACTGGGGTAGCGGCCCTGGCTCTCCAGGTTGATGCCCGCTTGATGGAAAGATGAAAAGAGAAGCGACAGGACTATAGGGGTTTCCCTGGTAGACCAATATCCGAGCCTCCTCCCAGACCATCTGTCAGTAGATCGCTCCAACCAGATCGTGAGCCCATGCAACTAGGGGCCTCCCGGGGACCCCTGACCCCAGAAGAGCGGGACCGCTGTTGTTGCTCCCGAGCCTGTTTCTATTGTGACGAAGTGGGCCACTTCATCCAAGAATGCCCTGCACTACCGCCTTCCCATCATCAACAGGGAAATGCCAGGGGTCAGGACGAGCAGGGGACCTCCCGACCATGAAGGTCGCCCCCTCACTATCTTCGCAGAATCCACTGCAGCTGAGAGTACCACTTACCTTGTCCCTCACCCCACGTCGTTCCTTGGTAGTATGGGCCTTATTAGACTCTGGGGCATCTGCAAACTTTATGGACGCAAACTTAGTCCACGACCACGCTGTGCCAGTACAACTCAAGGAACGCCCAGAGGCCGTCCACACTATAGACGGCTCGCCACTCATCTCAGGTCCCATCTTACAACAGACCCTCCCGTTGCCCTGTGCTATAGGACACCATCAAGAACTCCTTACATTTGATGTGGTCTGCACCCCCTTGTTCCATGTTGTTCTGGGCCTCCCCTGGCTGATGCTGCATGAGCCCCAAGTCCAATGGGCAAAACGACAGCTGCGCTTTGAGGCCCCCTATTGTATTCAAAACTGCCTGATGCCGCCTCCCCCCGGCCTGGCATCAACAACCATCGGCGTAGTGGCCAAGCCATCCTCCTCTACTCTCCCTAGGGAATACCAGGGGTTCCAGGAGGTCTTTAGTAAGGTACGGGAAGCTCAGTTGCCCGTATGACTGTCCCATAGACTTACTTCCGGGGGAAGAACCCCGTTTCGGACGTGTCTACGCCCTTTCAGAGACCGAGCTCACGGAACTCCGGACATACCTAGATGAGACGTTGCGCAACGGGTTTATCCGACACTCTACTTTGCCAGCAGGGGCACCAATATTTTTTGTGCCAAAAAAAGATGGGGGTTTGAGACCTTGCATAGATTATCGAGGCCTCAACAGCGTAATGATCAAGAATCGCTATGCCTTACCCTTGATTCCAGAACTGTTGAATCGGCTCCAAGGAGCACAGCTCTTTACGAAGTTGGACCTTCGCGGCACCTACAATTTATTACAAGTTAGACAAAGAGCTGAATGGAAGACGGCCTTTCATACTCGATATGGGCACTTTGAATATTTAGTAATGCCATTCGGCCTGGCTAACGCTCCGGCCGCCTTCCAGCACCTCATAAAACGACGTCTTGCGCGAATTCCTGGATACCTTTGTCATCACCTGTTTGGACGATATCCTCATATTCTCCCCCTCGTACAAGCAGCACGTCGGTTATGTCCGACAAGTACTACAATGATTGCAACAACATCATTTGTACTGCAAACAAGAAAAATGTGCATTCCATTTAACCACTATTGAATTTTTGGGATTTGTGATCAACCCAGCTGGAATTCAGATGAACCAGAAGAAGGTACAGGCCATCCAACAATGCCTCCCCCCCTCCCCCCCCAAAGACAGTCAAGGCCCTCCAAAGGTTTCTTGGCAGTATTAATTACTATCACCAGTATGTTCCTCACTACACTGAAATAACCCCACTCACCCAACTCCTTAAAAAGAATCGCACGTATGTCTGGGATCGCGAACAGGAACACAGTTTCCAGTTCTTAAAGGGAGCATTCATGAAGGCCCCCCTTCTACAGCATCCCAACTTCTCCAAGCCATCCTACGTTGAGGCGGATGCATCCAGCCTTGCCATCGGTGCGGTACTATTGCAACAAACAGAAAAGAAGGTAATACTGCCGTGCGCCTATTACTCCCGGCAGTTGTCTTCGGCAGAAAGAAACTACTCCATTCTGGACTGAGAGCTATTAGCAATCAAGGCCGCTTTTGACACATGGAGACATTACTTAGAGGGGGCAACACACCCCGTCATGGTTACCATGGACCACAAAAACCTAACCTTTTTACAAACCGCTCAAATTACTAATCCCCGACGTGCCCGTTGGGCTCTGTTTTTTGCCCAGTTTATGTTCACCATCCAGTATCGGCCGGGGAAAATGAACCTTTTGGTGGATGCCCTCCCCCGGTATCACGAAGGAAAGGAGATAGAGTCGCCACTACGTGGACCGATTTTGGAGCAGCAGGTATTCGCCGCCACCATTCCTTCGCTCGTCCAGTTACAGTAAGCCTCTGCGCAAGAACTGATGACCCCCACGGACCCCGCCTACACGCAGGAAGATGGGCTTTGAAAAAAGAATCAATGTGTGGTAGTACCCCCATCCTGCCAAACCTCGATCCTATGGGCACATCATGATGCACCGCTGGCAGGACACCCAGGCGTAGCGCGCACCTTGGCTCTTCTTCAGCACCAATATTGGTGGCCATCCATGGCAAAAGACGTCCAGCAATATGTGCAGGCCTGTGCTACGTGCGCTCGCACCAAGGTACCAAGACAGGCCCTAGTGGGTCTTCTACAACTTTCCGCCACTCCATCAGGGCCCTGGAGGACCATCGGGTTAGACTTTATTGTTGAATTACCCCCTTCGCGAGGGTATAACACAATCTTTGTTGTGATCGATCATTTCACAAAATTGGGCCATTTCATTGCATGCAAGGGACTTCTGACAGCGCAGCGGACTGCCCTCCTCTTCATACGGCATGTGGTAAAGCTGCATGGATGGCCCACCAAGATAGTGAGTGATCGTGGAACACAATTCATGTCGCGCTCCTGGACCACCATGTTTAAGATCCTGCAAATACAACTAAAGCCCTCAACGGCCTACCATCCACAAGTGAACGGACAAGTAGAACAAGTCAATCAAAATCTCGAACAATACCTTCGATGTTACATTGATTACCTTCAAGATGACTGGTACTCCTGGTTGCCCCTGGCAGAGTTTTCATATAACAATACACCAAATGCCTCCTTGGGAAATTGCCCCTTCTTCATTACATATGGCTACCACCCCCAAATGACCTTTCTGACTCTTCCAGTAACCACAGTACCAGCAGCAGGAGCCTTAGTGCAGCAGCTCCAGCAAGTCCTCTCCCTTGCCAAAACCATGCTAGTGAAAGCCCGACAACAATATAAGGACTATGCCGACCATCATCATAGACCTGCACCATACTACCAACCTGGGGACCTAGTATGGCTCAGCCGGCGACATTATCCGTCTAAAAGACCATCGAAAAAGCTTGACTACAAATATATTGGACCCTTTCTGGTCCTTCGACAGGTTAACCCTGTCACTTACACACTACAGCTACCTCCCCGACTACGTATTCACCCCACCTTTCATGTATCTCTCCTCAAACCAGCAGTTACCCCTGTCGGATCCAGCTCCTCAAGCAATGACGTGGATATTGAGGCTTGCACTGACTATGAAGTCCGTGCTATCCTGGATGCAAAGATATATCGAGGTCATTTACATTATCTTATTGATTGGCGGGGCTTCGGCCTTGAGGAGCATTCCTGGGAACCAGCATCAAACCTTTCTGCTCCCTGCCTCATCCGCCTCTTCCACCTCCGCCACCCCGCTAAACCCCGTTCGGGCCTTGGGCGGGGGGGGAGACCTTCGGAGGGGGTACTGTCAGTCGCCGGGGCCACTTCTCGGCCTGGTGGCTGCCTCCGGAAGAGCAGGGTCCCACACCCCTTACCAATGATAGGCTTGAGGCACAGACGCCGGCCCCGCACGCAGCCGCCAGGGACTCCAATGATGCAGGCGGTGCGGCAGGCGGTCCCGGAACCTCCCGGGACCTTGCGGAGCCACACCCCGCATTGTGACACTCTGCGCATTTCCAGGCGTGCACAGGGGGCGTAGCTAGGGTTTAAAAGGCCGGTGCTGATGAAGCAACAGCGCCGGTGAACAGAGCGAGACGCCTGGAGAGACTGGCCCCCTTTTGCAAGCTAAGTGCCTGATTCATGATTAAAATTGACTGAGCCTGTTAGTGTGTGTTATTCCAAACTAGCCCTTGATCCTACCCTGACCTGTGCTGCCTTGAGTGATTGCAGTTCCCTAGCCTGTTTGATTTCATGTGTGCTCCTGTCCCCTGTGATTCCCTGGGTGCAAGGGTGAGTGAAGGAGCCTGCGGGCTCGTGTGGGTGTTCCCCCCCTTCTTCCCCTTGGGGTCCCCCCTTCCTTGTCTCTGCGTGTGCAAGCCCAGTAGTCCCTGTCTTCCCGGACCAGGCCCCTTTCCCCTGTTGACCCTACACCCGCTCTCAGATTTCCCGTGCCTTCCCCCCTGTGTGAGCACCAAGAGAGTGGGTTCCCTTCCCTGTCATACCGCTCTGCGCCCTATGATGGTAGGGGTCTAAGCTCCTCGTGCGCAAGCACTTGGACTGACCCACACACTATCCTGACGGGCCGTTTTCCCTCTGCTGAACGAGAGCAGAGCCCCTTGTGTGCTAGTGGGGTGCGTGGGTGGCCTTCCTCCCTTTCCCTTCCCCCTCCCACTGACAGTCTTGAGAATCTCCTCTGTCTATCCCAACCACTGATTTGTCTGTGTGTGGTCGTTTTCTGGTTGCTGGAAAATTGGCGGGTTTGGCCCCTAACTTGGCTTGGGGTGGGTGTGTCCAATTGCAGCAAAGAAAGCATATTTGTGGTTGGGGGAAACTCCTCTATCATATGCTGATCTTTTCAAAATGACCACCGCTTCACTTCCTGGTTTTTTAGTGTTTTCTAGGATTCTGGGGTTCAGAAAAATTAAAACCTTGGATTTCTGGGGAGCCCCAACTATGCTTCAGTAAACGGTTTCCAGATCTTCCTGATCTGCTTACTTTTGTCACAATTTGGCACTGAATCTGAGCCTGTCAGATCCATCATCTCTGTCTGTCTATGCTGCTTTCAAACAGGGTGAATTTATCGCCATTTTCTAAAACTCCCCAACCAAAACCTAGTTCCTGATCTGCCATAATCCTAGTGAGGTTCTCCCAACCATCCCCCTGCAGAACCTACATTTAGAAACTCCTGAAGACCAGTGGGAAGTGATCTTTTGTCTTTTCTGTCTAAGACCATTTTAAAATGGACAGCAGCTGGGGTGTGTATCTGCGTGCAGCCAGTGGAGTGCCAGTGTGGGGGCTGTGCGTGGGGGGAGGGCTCAGTTGGGCACACACTCATCTCTACCCACCTCCACACACAGAGCAACCCACCTTTTTGCAGATTGCTCTATGAGTGAGGGCGTGGGGTGGAGATGGGTGGAGACAAATAGCTGTGGAGAATAGGGATGGGCGAACACGGTTCAGATGTTCGGACTGAACTCAGTCTGTTCGGACGTCCAAACCGAACGTCTGAACTGAACTCTCGAATTACCGAACAGTTCAGTCATGTTCGGATTAGTTTGGATGAATTCAGGGGCAGGAAAAACGTCTTTTCAGGACAAAAAAAAAATAGATTTCGGTTTCGTTTCATTTCGGTTTCAGTTTCGCTGTTTTTGACTGTTCGGCCAAGTTCGGCCAACCCGAACTCGGCTGAACCGAACCATCGAACCCGAACTCGTGTTTCGAACCAAACAACCGAACATCCGAACTGCATTCTGTTCGCCCATCCCTAGTGGAGAACTCCCTCCCATCCCATCCTATCCCGCTAGCCAAATTCAAAAGCTCCTCTCATGCTACTCCTCACTGTGCATGAAATCACCCTATCCCTCACTGGGTGTGTATGTTATGGAGACTCCCATTGACTTCAATGATTTTCCTAAATGATTTCCCAGTAAATGCCAATGAAGTCTTTCAACATTAAGTACTGATGCCCCCTGAAAAAGCATCTGAAACCAGAAAAGCAATTTTTTCTCGAGTTTTCAATTGCTATAACTGTTTTGTTTCTTGTCCAAATTGCATGAGATTTGGACAAGTTGTACCTCCTCCCCCCGCAGCCCCAACAACCCTCCCTTTCAAAGTCCAGACAAATAGGATAAATGGTGTCAATGTTATAAGCAATAGAATGTTCATGCTTTATATGGAGAGTGCATGCTGATAATTCAGTATGAAAAATGACTAAGCAGGGACAGAATATTTTTAAAATATCTACAAGGAGGCCACAAAGAAGATGGCAGATGATGTCACAGGAGGCAGAACAAGTGGGAATGGGCTTAAATAAAATAAATAAATTTCAGCAGTGTAGATTTTGCTTAAATATTAGGAAAACCTTCGTAACTGTGAGAATGGTTGGGCAATGGAATAAGCTGCCCAGGGCAGTTGTGGAATTTCCTTTCTTTGAGGTTTTCAAAACTCAGGTGGACAAGCATTTGTCTGTGATGCTGTAGCTTCCTTATGTGAATATCGTGTGGAATTTATTTAAATTTATACCCTGCCTTTTCCATAAGTGTCATGATGGCTTACAACACATAAAAACATGTAAAATTCCCCTTAAAAAATCACCTCCACCCCCTAAACCATCTCCCACCCAACCCCTATCCCCACCTGTCAAATGCTTAGTCAAAAAGAAAGGTCTTAAATTGTCTCTAGAAGATGCTCAAGCTGCAGGTGAAGGAAGTTCCACAATATTGGACAGCAACCGAGAATGCTTGTGCGTGCTCTTGTCATATGGTCATGACCAGCAGGGGGTATCTACAAGACAGCACTCCTGGCCAACCACAGGGATCATGATGGAGTATAGTAAGAGAGGTGGTCTTTCATATATGTGGTACCAGGCCATTTAAGGCTTTCAAAGATTAAAAAAAAAAGCACTTTGAAAGCACCTCTGGGGCTTGCCCCACCCCCACCCCCGCTCATGGGTAGCGTAAGGGGGACAGTATTTATTTATTTATTTATTTTATTTATTCCAGTAGTGCCTGGAAAACTACTGGTAGCCAAATGCAGACTCTGAAGCATGGGTGTAATGTGTTCATGGTAACCCACTCCCAAAACGAGCTGGGCCACCACATTCTGCACCAGTTGAAGCTTCTGAACAGCCATCAAGGGCAGCTCCATGTGTAACACATTACAATAATCTACCCTTGAAGTTATAAAAGCATGGATGGTAGTAGATGGTGGCCAGATCCAAATCAGAAAGATAGGGAAAGCCTCCTCACCAGATGGAGTTGGTGAAAAACACTCCTGGCCACCACCGCAACCTGATATTCCAGGTGCAGCAAGGGAATTGTGTCAGCAGCCTTACTAAAATCAAGTTAATTATATCCACCAATCCAGTTATACTGTTGAAAAAGGAGATGAAGTAGGTTTGTCATGATTTGTTCTTGATAAACCCATGCTGGCTTTGTCTTCCAGAGACTTACAAATTCAATGCTTTATAATTTCTTCCAGTAACTTCCCAGGCACTGAGGTCAAACTGACCACTCTACAGTTTCCTACATCTTCCCTTGTATTCTGGCCATAACTCTTGCTGTTACAAAACTCTTGGCATATGTGTGCAGGATCAGAACACAATATCTCAATGATTGGGGACTGGAATAGGTCAGCTTACTTGTTTTTTTTAGTTATGTATTCCACAGGAGGACTGTTTTACTTTTGTATTTTTATTTTTGTATCATTCTATTTTGTTATCTTTATTTGTTTGTGTATATGCCAGACCTATGGTCAAGCATTCCAATAAATATTAATTCATTCACTCATACATCTTCCCTTTTAAAAATTAGTATTAAATATTTGTATAGCACTAGCAATATACCTGCCACTTTACAGTAATCAATTATAGATAGGTCCTTGCCCCAGTGGGCTTACAATTTAAGAGAATTATGGGCAGGGTCCTGAGCCAAATGCGGGTCTATGAATCGCAGATTTCCTGCAGAACCCCCTTCCTCCTGCAGAATCTCCTGCCCAGCGTCTCCCAGCACAGAATTTCCAACCTGAACTAGGGAGAGGTGGGGCAGGAAATTCCACAGGGGGAGGGGGATGAAGAAAGCCTTGGGGCTTCGCTTCTCCTCCCCTCTCCCAAGCTGCGCCAGGTGGGAGGGGCTGCCACAGCTTACCTTCCTCTCCCCACCCTTCACAGCCTGGTAAACAAAACAGACCTGTAGCAGCGGTGGTAGCAGTTCCATTTAATGCACTCCCCATGTGGTTCCTCCTAGCCACTTCCTGGCCCCTCCCAACAAGGCCTCCCAGAGCGACATGGCCAGATTACATCATCCAGCTATTTTATTTACTAGGCTTTGAAGGGGGGGGGAGGTGAGCTCTGCCCCCCCAACACAGCCTGGGGGGGGAGGCAAAGCCTGGGGGGGCGGGGAGGAAGGGCAGCCAGCGCTGTGCTGCATCTAGACGGTTGGGAAGCCTGGTGCATTGAGGTGCAGAATTGGGCCCCAAGCCTCCCAAACTCCAGTGGAATTTTAAAAATAATTTCACAGGAGAATTGAGGCCCTGATTATGGTCACTATATTTGCACTCCTCCAGTCTTCTGAGACTTTACCCATCATCCAGCACTTTGCAAATACAATTGACACTGGGTCTGAAATTTCATCTGTTACTTCTTTCAATAACCTCGAATGCATTTCATTGAGTCCTGCTAACTTGTATTCATTCACACCTTCTTTTAGGCTGCGTTTCCACCTGCGGCAGCAGTGGTGGTAGTGGGAGGGGAGAGGGAAGACGCAGCAGCATGGAGGAGCCGGCTGACGCGAAAAGAGCTGGTGTGAATGGGGATCTACCGCAGCTTCTTTCATGCATGTCAGGGCAGGATTTTGCGCCCTGACATGCACGAGAAAAGCCGCGGCAGATCTCCGTTCGCACTGGCTCTTTTCCCATTAGCTGGCTCCAACGCGCTGCCGTATCTTCCCTCGTCCCTCCCGCAGCCACCGCAGGTGGGAACGCAGCCTCATCTGAGAGCTCCAAGTAACCTGAAAGCTTGTACTCTCCCAGTCAGTAGAAGTTGATCCAATAAAGGGTATCAATTTAACTACTTTGTCTCTCATTTCTCATATATTTGGGACCAAACACAGTAATTACAGTCTATTAATCACTGGCATTTATTTTGTTCCTCCTATCCAAGGATTTCATTAACTCATTACATCACCCCATTGTGCTTTGAGCTCACGTTCCATTTTATCTCCACTGTGAACCTCAAAGTCTCATGGTACAGAGCATGAAAAGAGGGAGTACTGTTTATTAATAGAGCTAGGACCTAATACTAGAGCTAGGACAAAGAAATGAACAGAAGATTTAAAACAGAAGGGGTGTGTGTTGTGTGAACAAGTACAATTGTGGAACTGATGAACTATTGATCTGACCCAGTTATTATTATTATTATTATTAACAAACATTTATATAGCGCCAGCAGTGTACATGGCACTTTACAAAGTAAAATAGACACGGTACCTGCCCCTAGGGCTTACAATCTGAGCGACAGGAGCTGGGGGAGAGACA
>QEPC01002186.1:2376320-2393677 GCA_003113815.1 Sphenodon punctatus | reverse complement strand
GCGAGGCGGGTGGCCACCGATGTTAGATCTTTTTCGGTGGCCGCCCCTGTGCTGTGGAATTTGCTCCCGGAGGAGGCTTGGTTGGCTCCCACTCTCCTGCTGTTTAGGTGTGTATGTAAGACCTGGCTGTTCCGTCAGGCTTTTGGTGAGGGGTAGAGGTGGGGGTGGGTGGGTTTCCTCCACATATTGTATTTTTAAATTGTTTAAATTTTTTTTATTGTTTTTACTGAATGCTGTTCGCTGCCCTGGGCAGGAGGGGCGGGATATAAATTTTAAATAAATAAATAAATAAATAAACTAGTGACTCAGTCATGGAACAATGGAGTGGATGTTTCAAAGCAACGCAAGGCAACTTATCCAAGGCTGGTGCGTCAACTCTGGAGCCATGAGTCATATGACCAGCAACAGAAGTTTCTTCAAGGAACTGGACCCAAGCAACAGAGAGAAGATATGCCTTGCTGATGGAAGTAGCATCACTGCAGAAGTTATTGGAAAGGGGATTTTAAATTGCAACAGGCCACACGGAGGCACATTAATCATCCCAATAGAGGATGTGCTGTATTACCTGGCTTAGAGGGAGGGCTCCTGTCGGTTAAGCGCATGACAAGCAGAGGACTTACCATCGGATTCCAAGATGACAAATGTACAATTTGAAAGGGGACAAGGGTCCTAGCCAGGGCTATTGCAGATGAGCACCTATACTGCCCAAACATGACAAAGGAACAAGTAAAGCTCACTGCACATAGGCAACACAAGGACTGCATTCACTTATGGCACCGATGCTTGGGCCACGGGCACCCAGAAAGTATAAAGGAACTCCAGAGACAATAGTTAACAAAAGATCTAGTCATCTCAGCATGTCCTATGATCATGAGGTGTGACTGCTGCATCAAAACTAAAGCCATAAGAGCAACACTTCCCAAGGTAAGTCAGACTAGAACCTCAAAGTCACTTGACCTTATATACATAGTGATGTACGTGGCCCCATGAGAGTACCCATGTCCAGAGAAAACAGATACATCGTGACTTTTATAGATGATTACTCAAGGTACACAATCATATACATCATGAAAAATAAGGATGAGGTACTGGAAAAACTACAGGACTACGTGACCATGACAAGCAACAGATTTTAATGTAAGCCTCTCATGCTCCAAACTGACAACAGAGGTGAATATACAGTGAAGAAAGTTGAAGACTTCCTGAAACCCAATGGGATAGAACATCAAAAGACTCTGCCATATACGCCCGAGCAAAATGGGGTAGCTGAAAGAAAGAACAGATCTTTAACTGAAATGATGAGATGTATGTTGACAGACTCTGGACTACCAGAAAAATATTGAGGTGAGGCAGTAGTTACAGCTACATATCTACAAAACTGACTCGGCTCAAAAACAGTGCAGAAAACCCCGCACGAGCTCTGGTATGGAGAAAAATTGAGTGTGGGGCGCATCAAAGTATTTAGATGCAAGGCGTATGTATACGTGAATTTATTTTTATTTTGCATCCCTTTTAATATTTCCTCCTCCTTTCTACCTTGAACATCTTGTCATCGTTCCTTGACAGTAGTTTAAACAAACAAGGAGAACCTCACAACACAACTGTACCATAAATATAAGGACAACAATCATAACAAAGCCCTCTTTAAATGATCAGATTTCAGCACGGTGAACTATTTTAACAACAGTACATGAAAAAACATCTCCGTCTCAAAATTTGACATTTCTTTTCCATTATCGATGACCATAATAAGCAACACTTCTATCTAGTGAGAGACAAAATGTTATGAGTCAGAATTTCAGGAAGAACGTTATAGCATTTGTGCCTTGAGTCACTGTCAAACACTGATAAAGCAACCTTTCTTTTCCCTGAACAATTAAGCACTTGTACATGTAATACACTAGAATGATGGGAGGGAGGGAGTGGGGAGCACAGAAGGATCTGAGGTAGAGGTTTAGTCATGAAGTCTATGACCTCTTTTATATTTCTAGTACTTTTATTAACAATGAAGGTCACATCTGTCTTCTGCATCAAATTTACACTACACAATGACATCAGAAGGCTCTCTAAAAAACCAACACCTAGCTCTAAAGTTACATACAAAAATCCAAGCAAAACAAAGCTTCAAGTCCGACATATTCAAGAAGGAGCTAGGTTGTCTTACTGGACCTTAACTGCAAACTATCATATTGCTATCGGCCATAATGAGGCCTTTGAGAGTAAGAATTGTAGCCATACTGTCCATACTGGGGGTAGTAAGACTTTCCTTGTCTGTGCTTTTGGTAGTTGTTACCCCAGCCTCTTCCTTGACACTGATTAGATCTATGGCTGCCATGCCAGTCATACCTTTCCCCTCTACCTCTAAATTGTCTGGAATCTTGAAACCAATCTCAATTTCTTTGGTTACCACCAGATCTGTTTCTCAATTCTTCTACTATGAGAGGGGGATCTGCAGGGCGTTTCAAGTATTCCTGATATTCCTCATCATCTGATGTGAATTGATGAGTGAACATCTTTTCATAATTTTCAAGAACATCTGATGTGGAAGTCATTCTCAAATCCCCTGAGCTCGTAGCAGTCACACTCCAGCCAGAGCCTCTTGCAGCAGTGCCCCAATGCCAGCGCCCCCTCCGCTCTCAGCTTCTGCCACAGGCGGTGGGGGAAGTGCTCAGCCTGCTGGGCGGGAAGGGGCTGAGGATGCATGAGCTACCAGGCCTCTGTTGGAATGGGGGTGGCCCTGCTGCGGTTGCTGCTTGTGCTGCCCCCTCCCACCCAAACCATCAACCCTCAGGGAATTGGCAGGAGTTGCGTATGTATACATTCCAGAAGAGAAATGCACCAAACTGCAAAACAGAGCTGTAAAAGGGATTCTTGTTGAATACAGTGAACACTCCAAAGGGTACAGAATC
This sequence comes from Sphenodon punctatus, assembly GCA_003113815.1. Taxonomy (NCBI): domain Eukaryota; kingdom Metazoa; phylum Chordata; class Lepidosauria; order Sphenodontia; family Sphenodontidae; genus Sphenodon; species Sphenodon punctatus. The sequence goes on along the minus strand of QEPC01002186.1, from coordinate 2,390,768 downwards.
CTGAACCTACACACAGACAAAGTAGCCATCAACATTCAACAACAGCGTGACTTTTGAGAAAAACCCAAGTGACAGCATAACGTCCTTGGAGGAACCAGAAGAAGAAGACATAGACCCAAATCAGTTAGCGAAGAAAGAAAAGCGTCCTGAACAAATAGTCGAAATCAGTACAGACCGGCCAGGATAAAATGTGCAGAAACAAACCCAACCAACTGAAGATGCTAAAATCAGGTGGTCTACCAGGGCAAATAAAGGCAAACCACCTATCCATCTATCCTACAGAGTCAATGCCGGTAGAATATCCGAACTATCATCCTGGGAGGACATTTCATATATATCAGTAGGGGAAGGCATGGATAGGGGAAGGAATGGATAAAGGCTGCAGCAGAAGAAATAAAATCTATGCATGACAATCAAACCTGGAACACTCTGTCCGCTGGTGATGGGCAAAGAGTATTTATTTATTTATTTATTTATTTATGTAAATTTATATCCTGCCCCTCCTGCCCACAGGGCAGCCCAGGGCAGCAAACAACAACAATCAATAAAACAATAAAATTTTAAAAACAAATTAAAAATACAATATGCGGGGAAAAGAAACCCCCCCCACCCCTCCCCCTCGCCAAAAGCCTGACGGAACAGCCACGTCTTACATATACGCCGAAATAGCAGGAGAGTGGGAGACAACTGAACCGCTTCTGAGAGCAAATTCCACAGCACAGGGGCGGCCACCAAAAAAGATCTAACATCGGTGGCCACCTGCCTCACCTCCAAAAAGGCTCCCATGGATGATCTCAAGGGTCGCATGGGCACATGGGGAGTGAGGCGGTCCCACAGATAAGCAGGGCCCAGGCCATGAAGGGCTTTAAAGGTTAAAACAAGCAGCTTGAACCTGGCCCAGTGCTTTATAGGCAGCCAGTGCAGAGCCCGGAGCACTGGTGTCATGCGCTCCCTGCGACCTGCCCCTTTAAGGAGACAGGCTGCGGCAATCTGCACCAGCTGCAGCCTCCGGACCAGCTTCTTGGGCAGCCCCATGTAGAGCACGTTGCAGTAATTCAGCCTCAAAGTGATGAAGGCATGGATGACAGTGGCGAGGTCGGAGTCTGAGAGATATGGCTGAAGTCACCAGACAAGATGTAACTGCTGAAATGCACTCCCCGCCACAGCCACAACCTGAGATTCCAGGCTGATCCGCGAATCGAGGAGCACACCCAGACTCCACACTTGAGAGACTATGGGAGAGTGAACTCCCCCAACAAGAGGAGATTCAACCACCCCCAGGTCTGGGGAACCAGTCCTCGCCCACCAACATCACCTCCGTCTTGTCAGGATTCAATTGCAGTATAGGATGTAAGTGGACATTTATACTCAAGTATAACGCCGAAGGCAAGGTTGAACGGTATAAGACCCAACTTGTTGCAAAACGGTATTCTCAGAAGTATGGGGAAGATTATGACAAAATATTTGCCCCAGTAGTTAAGCACACCATTATTAGAATGCTGTTGAGCATAATAGCTGTAAAAGGAATGCAGGTTAAGCATCTGGATGTTAAAACAGCGTTCCTACACGGAGAGCTAAAAGAAGACATCTACATGGAACAGCCACCAGAATTCAAAGACACAGAAAGCCCAGACCTGAAACTGAGCATATATGGAGTCAAATAGACAGCCAGAGTGTGGAATACAAAAATAAACACAATGCTCATAAAGGAAAACTTCAGCAGTAGAGCAGACCCTTGCTTATATTAAAAAAGACTGAACAACAGATGGATTTTTGTACTGATCTATGTTGATGACATAGGGTAATTTAAGATGTTACGAAATCGTAGTCCGCCACAGTGGATCCCGTGTGGTGGCAGTAAGTCCGTGAACGTCTGTTTGCTCCCGGCCAGATGTTCACCACAGTGAACACCCAGCCAGCATCAAATTGACCACGGTTCTGGACCTCCAGCCGGCCAGAGGTCCAGAACCGTGGTTATATTGGCCATGATCCAGAATAGATCAAAAGTAACATCTGTTACCTTTGGCCCATCCTGGATTGTGGCCCCAACGATCCGTACATGCCCCGTAAAGGATCGGGCGCAGCAGCCGCATTGATCGCTGCACCCACCCGTCTCCCCGAGGGCAGGCAGCTGAGGGAGCACATGCAGGGGGTGGGTGGGGCTGTGTTGCTGCATGTCGCACCACGCAGCCCCACCCCCTCCCCACGCAGCCCCGCCCCCTCCCCGATCCCTGTTAGCAATCAGGCCGGCATGTCTAAAGGACGACCGGTCTGATTGCAGACCAGGATCCGAGACAGATCCCAGTCCAGGGTTCAGCATGGCGGGCCAAACGGTCTGTCACGTCTGAAATTACCCATAGTAATATGCTTTGAGCAAGAAGGGAATGGCCATGGAATAATGAGAACGTTGAATCAAGACTTTGAAACTAAAGACTTGGGAAACATAACACACTATCTGGGCATACAAATAGAAAGAGAAGACGATGGAAGTTATCTTCTCAGCCAGAGACACAAAATAGAAGAAATGATAGAGTGCTTTGGAATAAAAGAAGCCAAGGCAGCAAGTACCCCTATGGAAACCAACTACCTGAAGGAGAGTAAAGAACAGAACGTGCCAATGCCAGATAACAAACAATACCGAATGGTAACTGGGAAGCTATTATTTATCGCCACTGTCACAAGACCAGACATTGCAGAGGTGATAGGAATCCTATGCAGGGAGGTATCAGTACCGAGCCAGAAGGACTGAAGAGTAACACACACTACCTCAGGGCAAGTATGCATTTAAACTGCGGCTCCCTGCAACTTCTGGGTGTAACCTAACCGGATATGTGGACGCCGACTGAATTGAAGACAGCTCCAATAGAAAATTCACCAGTGTCTGGCTATTTCTACCAGGAGGGGGACCAATCAGTTGGTCCAGCAAGAAACAGACTTCAGTAACACTCTCTTCAACGGAAGCCAAATATGTTGCAGTCGCACAAGCCAGTCAAGAGGTAATTTCGCAATGACGGTTACTCACGGACTTGGGACAAAAACTGAGCAATCCTATGCAAATTTTGGAAGACAACCAAGGTTGTATTGTACTTGCACAAACAGACAGTAAACCCTAGAACCAAACATTAGATTGTAAGCTCTCGAGCAGGGACCATGTCTATCTTGTTTTTTGTAAAGCACCAGGTACTTCGCTGGCGCTATATACATGCTTATAATAACAAGCATGTATACAGCGATTATGGAACTCCCTCCTGGAGGAAGCCCATTTGGCCCCAAGTCTGCTGGCTTTCTGCCGAGCCTGTAAGACTTGGCTGTTCTCCCAGGCCTTTGGAGGAGGGGTGTGTGTGGGGGGTTAATAGTGGGGGAGGGGTGGGGTTTTTTTAGGTGTTTTTTAGATGTTTTTAAATTGTGTTGATATTTGAAATTGTTTTAATTGGTGTTGTAAGCTGCTCCGAGATGCCATGGGCATGAAGGGGCAGCAAATAAATGTAATAAAATAAATAAATAAATAATATAGATGTGAAGAACCATTTCCTAAGACACTCACAAGGACTTATAGACTTGCAATATTGTCCTGCAGAGGACATGATAGCAGATGCCCTCACCAAGCCATTAGCAGGAGAGCGCCACCACAAGTTACTAATTAAAATGAATATGGTGGGTTATCTTCTGTTTGTTGAGAAGGGGTATTAGTATATGCAACATCCACCAGTTAAAACTCACTGTGTTAATAAGAGCAATTGATCTAAGAAGCCACTAGATGGCACTGTTATGATTCAAGTGTATGCGGAGGGAGATGGGGTTTTTTCCTGTTGTTTTTCTAGTCCCTCTGTTTTCTTCCTTCCACTATGTGGTGTGGTTCTTTATGTTCTTCATCTCCCCTTTTTTTCCTTTCTGGTTAAATGTAGCATAAGGAGAACTGCCTGAGAATTCTGAGTAAAGTTCTGTTTAAACCTTCAGCTGTGCTTGTCCTTGAATGAGTTGAAACAAAGGTTACTCACTTTGTGGGCCACTGCTCCTCTGGATGGTAGTCCAGGCTGCTCCTGACTCCAACAGCACTGGGAAGTGATGCTATACCTTGTCCATGCCAGCATGGCACATGTCCGCTCAAAGAGTAAAGTGGGCTGGGCCAGCTTTGGGCTCCACCTGCATGCTCTTCATCAGGGCATGCTCTTCACAGGGACAGGCCTCTCTACCTGTCCCTGTCAATGCAGGGAGGTGCCTTCCAAGCATGGCTGTGGTCCCCCGATCTGTGTGATGGAGGCACCCCACCACAACTGTTTATTCCCCGGTATGCACTTGACCTCTTGTTAGTTTACACGGTCCCCCTCAGACATACCCTTACTCAGCCCCCCCCAGGTACATGGTCCTATATTTTTTACCCCTCCTCAGAAGCACACCGACTTAGCCTCCCAGGCACATTGGGGATCATGTATTGAAGATATTCTTAATCATTTTCATTACAAACCTCGTGCTCTTTTATGGAGTTTGGATAATATACTGTTGACAAATACCTTTGCAACTCCACATATAGGTATCATCATACTAATAATTACTTATTTATTTTGTTTATTTCCTTGGTCTTGTACCCCGCACCCTCCTGCTCAAAGAGCAGCTCGGGGCGGCTCACAACAAACACAGACCATCAATAAAACATCAACATATAAAAACATCCACAAACACTATAAAATTCAGTAAAAGTACTAAAAACATACTAAAGGGCAAACAAGACCCCCCGCTCCCCATCCCTCCCCATCTCCCTTTGCAAAGGCCCAGTGGAACAGTCAGGTCTTACACTGTCTTCGGAAAGAGGGGAGGTCTGGGCCAGGCAGCCCTCCGTCAGGAGGGAGTTCCACAGCCTAGGTGTGACCACTGAGAACGCCCTCTCCATCATTGTCACCCGGGGGGACTCTGACTCAAGTGTCCCCAGCCGACCGCATGGGGACAAGCCGCAGAAAGTGAGATGTTATATTTGATATTATATTTTTTACGTATAAGTAATTTTGTGGTATTATTTTTTATATATATGTTGTGGATGGCTATGGTGAAAGCTAAATGCCTGAATAAATAAACTTAAACTTGTCTGATGTATGGACCCACGCTGCTGCTCTGCTTCCAGCTGGCCGTTCCCCGGGAAACACCATAGCATTGCAGACACTCTAGCCTGAAACTCTATAGGGGTAGGGACCTGTCTAAATTACTGGTTGTACGGTGTCAGGTACACCGGCAGGCACTATATAAAATAAAATAATATTTAAAGGCTTTTCCTTGGAACATAACTTTCCTCAATCAAGTGGCTTTAAGAACCATATAAATAAATCACAAAATTTCCCAAGAGATTACTAATATTTATCCAACTTTAAATACGAATGTTAGAATCCAGACATCAAATTCTGGAAAATTAGGTGATTGTTTTAATGATTTATATAAAGAAAATAAATTTGATACAAATTGATATTTTACTTTGTAAAATTTTATTTTCCCACACTCAATTGTAATACTTTTCTAGATAAACTGTTCTAGACATATTTACAGATTTATGCAAGGCATTCACACAATCAAGATGTCTGCCAGGGGACTACTGATGTGGATACAAATGGCAAATTGCTGATATCTACTTGCAAAAATATTTGGCATAAATTTAGCATCAGTGTCTCACCCTAACAGCCTTTTGGGCCAATTACAAAGACAGGTAATTTTTCCCAAGCCTTTTTCGAGTAAGTGACACAGAAAAAAGGGTTGTTTTGCTTGTATTGTACCCTGAAACAAATTTAAAGTACAAAGTAACATCTTGCAGTTCTTGGTCAAAGAACTGAACTATGTTAAGATATCACTCTGCTCTTACATCCTGACAATACAGTGAAAACCAAGAATCAAGTAGCTTAAAACCAGCCAAGCGTACTGGTGTGAACTCTATTCTGCATAGAACTTAGATAGACAAATTCAGCTATATTCTATTTCACAGTTAACTGAAGCACTGGACTGAGTCATTTTCTTTTGAAGTCTTCAATGCTTTTTCTAAGTTTCCAGAAACAGAGACATTAAAGTTCAAAATGGAAAGTCATCAATTTAATTCACTCGTATGTAACTCACAGTAAATGACATTTTCAAGCATCTGATAAAAACATCTTTAAAAGGGCAAGACACCACAAAATGCAAATTTGTTATAAAACCTACTGAAATTTACTAGCTCATATACAATTACAAAATTGAAAAATATGGTATTTGTCCCCTTAAAAAAAACAATCGAGAGTGGCTCTGCAGAAAGCTAGAAGTCCCTTTTTCACATCAAGTCCAGCACAATGCATTAGTGACATTTGAATATGCTCTTCAAATTCATAGACAAAAAAGCTAGGCCCTTACATAAAAGTATACATTTATACAAGAGGAAAATATTACAGATGTCTGCAGTTGACTAAAATCAGTGGAATTATTCATGTACTAAACCTTATATGGGTATGTTTTGAGGAGAAAATATGTACTTAAGTTATTCCCTTCTAAGTGAACATATGGAATAAAAATGGAAACAAGATGTGCAGATAAAATACTTTTGGTCCATTCATGATGATGCACAAATTACAGATTATGCTTTAATAGCTATAGTCCTTGTTACATCAGGAACTATATGGTGAACAAGGTTTCATTGTATGACCTGTACAAGTTCCTTTTCAAGGCTTGAAGATAATAGAAAGTATTTCAGACCATTCTGACTAACAGAGATTTCAGTTGTTTCTGCAAATGAAAGATAACTCAAAACTTCATACCATTTCCCATGGCAGCAAGATAGCATGTTTGTCTCAGAAGTAAATCAGAACCATTCATGGGAACACCAAAAATAAAGAGTAAGCTTGATGAGCAGATATTTATAAAGGGTCAGGAAAGTAAATTTTTCTGTAAACAGCAAGTTATAGTGAATTAAAAAAATCAATGTAATAGCGTACTTAAAATAGGTGTTTTAAAAATTATAAAATATCTGAATGAATAGCAACTTTAGGCTAGATAATTCTGACCCCACAAGTAAAGTGAATGCAATAATGTGAATAAATTAATGCTATTGTTCTTGATAGTTTTATTTAGACACAAAATCTCTACACAATATATTTTTCTTTTTCTGTTTCTATTTGATAGGAAAATAAATCTGTTTCAGACTTTCTTTTCTTCTTCACCTTCTTGAAGACAAGTTGATAGTGAGAACCATCTTCTGAATTTTCTCTTCCTTCTTTAAAATATTTGCCCTTACAGCACAAATCTTGTCTTGTTGGTCTTTAATCAATTGCTCCAGCTCTGCTAATTCTGCTTTCAAGTGCTCCACAGCACTATCTGTGATGCTGAGAGAGAGACACACACATTACATTCTGTCAAACTATTACTCTGTATTTCCATTATTTATATTTCTGATGTGCATTTTGAAAATTAATAGATTAAACTAGAGTGTAGCGTTGCAGTGGGTAGCACTTTAGCTACTCACGGATAACCTGCGTTTTTGGGCACCCCAGAGAGCCCCCGGCCCCCATCAGGTACCCGGTGACCCAAAATGCAGGTCTTACTGGGGCATCCTGGAACACCCATCCTGGCACCCACGACTCCCTGGCCTGACTCACCTCACCGCCAGTCTGCTGCTCTTCTGGCTCTTGGCTGCTCCCTGTGACTCCCTGGCCCACGTGCTTTTCAGCTTGGCTTTTTCTGAGCGGGGGAATGGCGGGGGGAGAGAGCAAGGATGCCTCTACCCATCTGTGTGTGCCCTCTAATGGGTCCTGTTTAGGGAAAGGGGACTGCACACAGATAGGAAAAGGCCCCTTGCTCCCCCCCCTCCCCCGCTCAGAAAAAGCCAAGCAGGGAAGTTCCCCACTCAGCTGAGCAGCATGTGGGCCAGCAAGGAGCCAGGAGTAGCCTGGCGGTAAGGTGAGTCAACCTGGAGAGTCAGGAAGTCCATCGTGTCGTGCTCGGATAGCAGTTGGTGCCTGAAGCAACTGGAGCAAGTCAGGTGCCCCAAATCTGACGGGGTGCAGCTCTACAGCAGTGTTTGGAGGAAAAACAAACATTGACAGAGAAGTGTATTTTCAAGGCATTTAACCACACAACTCATTAAGTAATGCCGTTTTCATGGTAAAAGCTGATTTTCTGCTAATTTGCATTCATTTAATGACTCTCATCCAATCTGAGACAAAGAGTTTCCAGCTTCAGTTAGACTTCAGCCAGAGGAAAGGGGATGTGGAGGAAAGTGAGTCTGAAAGCCCCCCAGTTCTTTAATGGGCTAATTGAATAGGGTCATCTTCAAGTTGATTGATTTAATTTGCAGGACAAAACTTTTGCGGGTAAATGGAGGCTCTGTCTGCTACTAGGCTCAGGAAGGATAGGGAGAAACATGCTTACAGGGCACACCTGGTTGGGATGTGCCTACCGGCTGAAAGAGACAAAGGGGAAAATACATGGCATATTCAGAGCATAAATTCAGAGAATAACATATTAGCAGGATGTTGAGGATATAGCCTCAAAAAATAAGATTTGTTACATGCTTGAGCATATCTGTTACGAAATGGTCCTTCTGAAATCTATACCAGGATGCAGGAGTTTGCCATATCTGGTAAAGTACAAAGCAGGTACTTGATGCTACCATGTACAACACATTGTTTTTGGAAACCAGTTTAGTAAACCAACTCAATACTATGCTCTGAAGGCTCTTTAAAATAGAACATTGTACAATACCCACAACCTCAATACCTGGACACAAGTGGGGACATTTCTTGTCTGGATATGTAAGGATCATAAAGCATGTCAGAATAGCGAAGAATCCAAATATGGGAGATTGTACTGTAGGAATGCTCCTGTATTGCCTATTATTTGTATCATACCATTATACTCAAATAAAATTTGATAAATAAAATTTGGTACGTAAAATGCCTCAAACACATTAATGCATGCTGGTATTTTGTGGACATAGTAAGAGCATGATCATTACAAATAGCAATAATTCAGCCAATAACACTGAACAAGAAAAAAAGAAACAAATTGCTGAAGTAAAGTTCTCTGTTTAGGGTAGAAAAATCAAATGCCCAAGTATGGGAGACACCTGGCTTGACAGCAGCAGATGTGAAAAGGATCTGGGGACTGTAGTTGATCACAAACCGAACATGAGTTAAGTCAGCGACATGATGTGGCTGCAAAGAAAGGTTAATAACTATTCTAGGCTGCATTAACAGAGACATTATTTCCAACTGAGTGGAAGTAATAATTCCACTCTATTAGCCCATCTCTCACACTTATCTACCAGATACTAGCTTGTGATCTATCAGTAGATCATGATCTACCTCTTGATCACCACTGATCTAAAGGGCTGCCACTAAGAACATGGCAAGGAACTGTTCTTCATGGATACAGAGGGCAGGACTAGAAATAATGGGTTCCAGTTATGGGAAGGAAGATTTTAATTAAGTAACAGAAAACCTCCCTAGGCAATTTCCTAATAACAGAAAAAACTTCCTAATAGTAAGAGCTGTGGAGCAATGGAACAAGTTGCCCAGGGAAGCTGTAGGCCGCAAAGAGGCTGGACATTCATCTGTCAGGCATGGGTTAGCAGTAGTCACTCTGCATCTAAGCAGGGGATTGGATGAGATAACCCTTGAGACCCCTTCCAAATTCTAAGTACTCAAATCAGTAAAGGAAGCCATTAAGTACAGGCTAATTTACTAGAAGAAGAGGTGATCATGTATTTCAGGGTTATGTGTCAGTCTAAAGAAATCTAAAGCAATGTTAGCAAATGTCATTTGAACAGACGCTGAAACATACAGCAGTTGCCTGGTAACTGAAATGATAGGAGGTGGAAGAACTTACTAGGGGTCGTTTAGCAGGAACAGCAGCAGGTCTTGGGAATGGTGGCAGCAGCAGAGCCATTATGCTGATGACACCACTGCTGCTCCTGGGTCCCACCTCTTCCAGGACCCTTCCAGTAGGGGTGAATTGTTCTGAGACATTATTCTAGCTATTTGCAATGGCCCAAGTTACTTGCAACACTTGTGGGTCTACTGCACAAAGCAAGCCTGTGGTAACCATGTGGCAGAGGCCTGGTTTGTGTCACAACCACACATAACAAACAAGGTAAGTTTACCTGTAATGATTTTTCTTCGAGTTATATCCTCTCACCAAGTCCCACTATAGGTATTTGGCACCATCTAGTGCCAAACTTGGATTATAGCAAGCACTTTCCCCATGCCCTGACATCATTTCCCAGCCCAACCTGCTCTTTCAGTTCATGATTAGCCACTGCAAGCAAGGAGGGAGGGAGGGAGCTGGAACTTGGTGAGAGGATAATAAAGAAAGGTAAGTTTCTTACCTGTAACTGTTCTTCTTCATGTTGTATTATCTCACCAAGTCTCACTGTAGGTAGACTAGCAAGCAAACTCAAGGAGACAAGTTGCAGTTCATAGCCCTATGGCCCCTTTATTAAGAAAACAAGAAAAACAATACAGAATGGCCAAACCTAGCCTCAGTCTGAGCAGCCAAATCAATTACATAATGCTCACCAACCTTGGGACAGCTACCATGGCGAGGCACCTGAAGGCATGCCACAGCGCTCTGCTGCTAAGCAGGCAGGCAGGGGCAGTGGATGCCAGCGGGTTCCTGACTGCAGCTGCCAGTCGTCTGCCTCCTTCAGTGGGCAAGTGCCCTGCACCAACAGCTGCCTCTAGCAGCAGGAGCAGTATCGCTGCTAGGGGGGAGCAGCAGAAGCAGTAGCGTCAGTCCACCATGGAGGAGCTGGGGTGGGGGCAGCTGCCAAGTACATCGGCAGCTGAAGGGCAACGTGGCTTTCAAGTGAAAGGCATGCGCCTGTTGGGCGAAATGATCGCGCTCGATGAGCAGCCCTTCTCCATGGTACAGGACATGGGCTTTAGGTGGCTGATTGGGTTCCTGACCCCCCAGTTTCAGCTGCCATCGCGCACCACCCTGAGTCGTCAGGTGGTGCCAGCCCTGTACAGGGCTTTGAAGGAGTGGGTGAGGGAGCAGCTGGCAGGGGCTGAGGGTGCGACCATACACTTCACCACCAACCTGTGGTCCAGCAGAAATATGCAGCATGCATACCTGGCGGTGACGGCGCACTGGTGGCAGGACCCGGAGGCAGCATTTGCCAGTGGCAGGAGGAGTCCCGAAGCAGGGTATAGGTGGGCCCTGCTTCAGGCACATGGTGAAGGAGTGAGTCATGCCAGGCGCGCCCTTCACCAAGGGTTGTGGTGATGGACAACACAGCCAATATACTGAAGGCCGTCCGTGATGGGGGCTTCACGAGCATCCCTTGCGCCACACACACCCTCCATCTTGTGGTCAGGGACGCTCTGTGCTTGGGGGATAAGGGGATTGGGGCAGGCACCCTTAGCTCCCTGATCAAGCGGGGGAGGAAGCTGGCTGGGTTCTTTAACGTGAGGGGCAGGGAGCATGAAGGGCAGCAACCTCCTCCGGGCAAAGCAGGCCGAGCACAGCCCCCAGCCCTGCCCCCAGTCCTAGTGGTAGCAGCACCAGCAGCAGGATGAGCAGGAGCAGCAGCACCCCTATTGTCAGCTGCAGCAGCTCCTCCTATGTGCATGCCACTCTGTGGCGCATGGGGCTGTGCACAATACGGCAAGCAGCGTGGCTGAAGGCAGTGGTGGAGGTGGTGCCCAGTCAGAGCTACCAGTGGGAGTACAACGGCACCTCAGCAGCAGTGGAGACCTACCTGGAGGAGGACCTGTGCACTGAACCCAGCAGTGATCCTTTAGCCTACTGGGCTGGCAAGACCAACATGTGGCTGGCCCTGTCCAAAGTGGCCAAGGGTATCCTGACCTGCCCACCAACCAGTGTCCCCGGCGAGTGGGTGTTCTCTATGGCGGGGGACATTTGCTCCCCGCACGGCCAGAGACTGGGGGCCAAGTTGGTGGAGCAGTTGCTGTTCATCAACGTGAACCTTCCACTGCTGGTATTCCCCAAGCTGCCCCTCGACACGGAGTGATGGCGCAGTGGCATATGCCATCCCATGCCAGGGGCAGTCTTGGGACAGGGCTCCTCCTCAATCTGGGCAACTGCTGCTGTGCTGAGGTGCTGTCCCTCCCTCTCAATGCCTGGCGCCCGCCCTCTCTGTCTCTCTCTCTCACATACTAGACGGTCTCGGCCGGCTTATATGACTGACCTCATGATGCAGGTTGGCATTGGGAAACTGTAAGCCTGCCAGCCGGCCTCTGTCTAGACAATCTCGGCCCGCCTATCTAATTGGCTCTCTCTCTCATGCTGCACAGTCTTTGCCAACCTATCTGAGTTCCCTGCCAAGGTCCCAGCCTGCCTTGCCTACTGCCTCTCATGCCACGCTGCCTGCCCACCCAGGCTGCAAAGCTTGAACCCTGCCTCAGCCTGCATGCCTTCTGCTCATGCCATGCTGCCTGCCTGCCCGCCCAGGTTGCAAAGCTTGAACCCTGTCTCAGGGTGCTTTTAAACGAGACAAGAAACGCAGCTGATCTTTTGATCAGCCACCTTTCTTTGTGCTCGTTTAAAAGTCTGACCTGTTTTGAAGCCGGGTCTTACCTGCGTTAGGCCGGCCCGGGCCTATGTGCCGGCTTTAACCCGCACTTCCAGGTCCCCTTTCTAGAGTGCGCATGCGCAGAAGGACGCGCATGTGCACATAGTCTCTGCGACGGGTCTGATGCTCTTCTGAACATCAGACGCGTCGTAGAGAGGAAGGCGGGGTGGGGGGGAGATGCGGCAGAATAAACGATCCCGCTTGTGAGCGGGATCGTTTAAAAGCGCCTTCAGTCTGTCTGCCTTCTGCTCATGCCACGCTGCCTGCCTGCCCGCCCAGGTTGCAAAGCTTGAACCCTGCCTCAGTATGCCTGCCTTCTGCTCATGCCACGCTACCTGCCTGCCCACCTGCCCAGGTTGCAAAGCTTGAACCCTGCCTCAGTATGCCTGCCTCTCATGACATGGTGCCTCAGCTGCCTCTCATGACACAGTGCCAATCTGCCTGCCCTGGCAACCCTGGGTGATGTGCACCACTGGTCTGGTAATCCCGCCGCTGCTGTCTGCTATGCCACGGGTGCTCTGCCCTGGCCAATCCAAATGTGCCCAGGCAATCCTGCTGCTGCCATCTGCTGCTGTATGGGAGCTCTTTCCTAGCAAATCCCACCATCCTGGCTCCATGGGTGCTGCGTACAGGCAAATCCTGCTGCTTCTGTCTCTGCTGTTCCATGGGTTCTGTGCCCAGTCAGTCCAATGTTTGCTGCTGCTACTGGCAATGCTGCCTCTGCTGTCCATGCCACGGGTTCAGTGCCCGGGCAATCCAATGGCTGCTCCTGATGCCAATGCTGCCTCTGGACAATCCAATGTCTGCTGCTGCTACTGCCAATGCCACCTATGCTGTCTGTGCCATGGGTTCTGGGACCCATCACTCTACTCACAGGGATCCATCGTTCAATCGCATCAAGAAACAGCCACTTCAGCTCCAGGACCCACTGTCAGGGTTCTTGGGCCTACGTTACAGGCAGGGAGGGGTGTTCGTCCACTTCATCCAGAAGCTGCCACTCTAGCCCCAGGACCCACCACCAGGGTTCTGGGGCCCGTCATTCTGCTCACAGGGAGCCATCGTTCAACCACATCAAGAAGCAGACACTCCAGCTCCATGACCCACCGTCAGGGTTCTGGGGCCTACGTTACTGGCAGGGAGGGCTGTCCATCCGCTGGATCAAGAAGCTGCCACTCTAGCCCCAGGACCCAACATCAGGGTTCCGGGGCCATCATTCCTCACACAGGGCGCTGTCATTCCACCGTATCAAGAAGCAGACACTCCAGCCCCAGGAACCACCGTCAGGGTTCTGGGGCTTATGTTACAGGTAGGGAGGGCTGTCCATCTGCTTCATCCAGAAGCTGCCATTCTAGTCCCAGGACCCACCATCAGGGTTCTGGGGCTGTTATTCCGCTCACAGGGTGCTGTCATTCCACCATATCAAGAAGCAGCCACTCCAGCCCCAGGACCCACCATCAGGGTTCTGGGGCCTACGTTACAGGCAGGGAGGGCTGTTATACTGCTGGATCAAGAAGCTGCCACTCCAGCCCCAAGACCCACCATCAGGGTTCTGGGGCCATCGTTCCAGACAAGGGGGGCTGCCATTCCACTGCATCCAGAAGCAGCCATTCCAGTCCCAAGAACCATCATCAACTTCTCTAGCTCCTCTAGTATAAAAGGCATCTGCTGCTGCCCACTGCCAGAGAGCCTCTCTCTCTCTCTCTCTGGCACCCCCACACATTTCCAACCAACCGTTTCTAGGGATATGAGACAATTCCATGAGGGAGAGAGAGAGAGACTGTCAGGCTCCGAGGTACGGAGCCGTGGGGGAAACCAAGGAGGGACAAGGAAGGCCAGAATTACCAGGTTCCAGGGGACGGAACTGGGGAGAGGGAAACAAAGAGGGAGGAATCTAGGCCTGGACACCGGGGGGA
>QEPC01002186.1:2343558-2375287 GCA_003113815.1 Sphenodon punctatus | reverse complement strand
GGGAAGGGGGTAAGAGACGTTGCTCCACCAGCTTCCTGTGGCCACACCAAGGCTTAAATACTTCCTGTGGCCAACCAGGAAGCTGGGAGGCAGGGCTAAGGCAACTGGCTACAGCTGGGAGGGGACATGACACACAGGGAGCAAGCACACAAGGGAGGCAGAAGGGGGAAAACCCAACACCCTCACCAGTCCACCAGGTGGCGCAGGGCGCTGGAGAGCTTGTCCAGCACCCCAAGGGCCATGGGTTCAAGACCCAGCCGTGACAGAGACAGAGAGACAGAGAGAGACAGACAGAGACGCTCTCACCCATGCTGTCACCTGCAGTACATGACCAGAGAGAGGGAGATAGGCTTCCCGCTGCTAGAATGAGAAAGATGGGGGGGAGGGAGAGTAAGAGGTGCATCTGGCTCAAGCTGCCACCTGCCAGAACCAGCGAGAGATCTCATCTGTGCTCATGCTCAATGCCCACATCCAGCAGCAAACCTACCAGAATGACACAGAAATACCACACAATGTAATTATGTGCCCCTGCCTGTGTGCCTCCCTGTGTCACCTATTGCAATTATTGAATGAACCAAGCACTAATTCTAGGGCACTAATTCATTTGACTCCCATGGGCTGTCATTCCACTGTACCTGAAGCAGTCAATCCAGTCCCAAGAACCATCATCTGGGTGCTGCTGCTGTTCATGTCAGATTGGCCAGTGGCCACGGGCACCCACCCGCAAGCTTGCCTCCCACCAGCCTACTCCTCCGCACCCACCCGCAGATGCCCGCTGAAGCTGCTGAAAGAGCCCCTCTGACCACCAGCACCCGCCGCCTGCTGAAAAAGAGATTCTCTCTGTTTCTCTCTAGCACCCCCTCACAGGAAATATGATATCCCTGGCTGGCTGCCTTACCTGGGACGCTGTCTGCAAGTCTGCCCCCACAACCCTGGGGTGATCTTTCTACAAGCTGAACACACTTCTCCACTCGAGGGCTTCAAAGGGACCAACCGACAAATGTAACCAAGTATCATATATCACAAATCAGCTTCCCAAGGCTTCCCCTCATGCGGCGATCTGTCTGCGAGAGGGGGCAGTGCACCTGCTGATGCCCGTTTATGCCTCTGCCATACTGCTACAACCTCTCTCTCTCTCTCTCTCTGGCACACCTACACAGACACAAGCCCTGCCCCTCCTGGGGGACTGTCTGCAAGTTAAGACCCTGCTGGCACATCTTGGGGCTAATATGCTACACGTGCTGCTGCTGTCAGGTAGGGATCTGACAAGCTGTATATACAATGAGATTCTGCCACCTGCCAGAAGCAGCACAGAGGAATAAAATATTGAACAGGTCAAACAAAGCTGGTAAGGTAATAAATATAATGTTTATAACAACTTTTTAAACAAACAACAACAACAACAACATACATTACAACTTTATAAAACAAAAAGCAAACATTAATATATATACAGGGAAAGGAAAATTAGGGGTCTGTGGGCCTGTCCCCTGGAACGTGGGGGAAAGAAGAAAGGAGTGCGCAGGTCCCAGGGGCGGGCAGCGCATCTTCCGCCGCCTCATACCCATGTTGCTGGGCATAGTCCAGGGCCCCCGCCAAGGATGCCTTTCATTCTTCCACTGACTGGCGGTAAAGTTCTAACTCCTCCTTTTTGGTGTGGAGGTACTGCGCATAAGCCTGCGCCTTGCGCTCCCTTGCTCGAAGCTCCCGGAAGCGTACCATCAGTCGGTCCTCCATGCTGCGGGTTTGGACCCTTATCATGTCCATCGCTTTCTTTCTGGGCCTCTGGAGCTGTGCCCGAAAGGCCCTTTCCTCTACATCCTCCTCCAGGGGGGCTGGAATTTCCTCAGTGGAGATGGAGGAGGAAGGGGTGTGGTGGCAGCGCTTCTGCTTTGCTTTCCCCCCTTGCTTCTGGCGATCCTCCTCCATGTCGGAGTCCATGCGTCGCAAGCGAGACACGTCCCGCCGCACCACATCAATGTTGTGGACATTCTCAATGTGGGCTATGAGCCCAGATGTGGTCCCCTGTGGCCCTCTTTTGATTTTTTTGTCGCAGATCTAAAGAACATAAAAAGATAGAAACATAAGAAGTGCCATACTGTGTCAGACCAATGGTCTATCAAGCCCTGCCTGAATTCTGTCTCCAAAAGTGGGTGGCTGGTTGGCCAATTTCTCTCCCTGCTGATCCAGCCCCCGTGCCTTACCTTGCATTTGGTATATCCACATTTCGGGCTATCATAATACCACCAGACTGCGGACCTCTTCGGCCTGGTTTCTGGTGGCTCCTGCGGCTGCGACCTCTGCCAGGATGGGGTTCTGGGCCTGGCACCAGCAGCAGCAACTTCATCACCCTCTCTGAAACAGGAACACATAAACGACACTTAAATAATATCATTCATTTATGTTGATGCCTCTAGTCCTTCCCAGAGAAATACCCAGTCTCCCACACCAAGTGGAAGGAGGTGCTGCAGTGCTGCCTACACACCTCTTTCCCTTTCTCCCCCACACCACCACCACCTGTGGTGCTGTAGTGTCTGTAAGTTGAGACTCTGGCAGCTGCTGCTGGAAGAGCCCCCCCCCGCCCCTCTCTCTCTGGCAGACCCATACCTAAGATGTGTAAATCCTGTCCATCCACTGATGCCCACTGTTTGTATCTGACTACTCACCACCCACCCGCACGCCAATAAACAGAAATAAATTTTACAAACCTGGCAGCAGTGGCACCTTCTGTGCCCTCTTCCTCCTCTGGCAAGGAGCCGACCTCCACCACCTCTGATGGTCCAGGCTGGGGCTCTTTCCCCTCCACCTTCACCAGCTTCATTTTTGCTTTTCCCTCCATTTCCAAACAAACCAAACCAAACACACAACCAAACCAAGCCAACCACCTCAACCAAACACACACACACACACACACACACACACACACACTCGAACTACCATTCGTTTCCTGTTTCCAGTGAGATCATGGGACCAAACGATACCGATACCCAACTCCGCCGAATGGTCGGCCGAACTGAACGCCGAACCGAACGACCGAACATCCAAACTGTGTTCTGTTCGCACATCCCTAGTGAATACCATCTGGTCCTGGTGATTTGTATTTAGTTTGTCAATTTGCTCTAGAACCTCCTTCAGAATCACACTGATTTGTGACAACTCTTCCAATTCATCACCTACAAAGTAAGGTTCCGGTGTGGGTATCTCCCCAACATCCTCTGCAGTGAAGATTGAAACAAAGAACTTATGCAGCTCCCCTGCTAAGTCATGCCTTACTGTCCTTTTCCTCCCTAAGTATCCCTTTCACCCCCTGGTCATCTAACAGTCCAACTGACTCTTAGCAGGCTTCCTGTTTCTGATGTACTTGAAAAAGTGTTTATTATTAGTTTTAGCATCATTAGCAAGTTGCTCCTCAAATTCCTTTTTGGCCTGCCTTATTAACTTTTTACATTTACTCTGACAGCGCTTATGCTCTTCCCTATTTACCTCATTGGGACTCTCTTTCCATTATTATTTCTATAATAATACAGACTCATATCCAACGTGATACAGATTGTTTAGAGCCCTGGGTCCCCCTGGGTCATAAGACACCAACAAAACATCCGTGATCCTGAAATCCCTGGTGTGCTCCCTTCTCACTTCAATCTTCTGGAGTGCCTCTTGAGGAGTGTGGTGGGGGAAAGAAAGCTGGCAATGAAATTACCTGCCCCAGGTGGAATGTCAACCGCCTTGGGGAGGAAGGCCAGGTGTGGCCACAGGACTCTCTGCTCCCTAAGGAAGGCAATATAGGGTGGGCTGCAGGATAAGACCTGCAGCTCTCTCACCCTTCTGGTCAACGTTATTGCCTCCAGGAATGTCATCTTGAATGAAAGGAGGTCTAGGGAAATGGTGGCCATGGGCTCAAAGGGGTCCCTTATTAAAGCCTCAACACCACACTGAGGTCCCAGCTTGGGAACCGAGCTGCCTGAGGCAGAAGAGTCGGGATACAAATTTATAAAATCAGTAATAAAATAATAAATAACCTTGGTGTTCGGGGGAATTCTCAGATCAAAAATGTATCAATTCAGAAAACGGGTGACTAACAGGAAGGCAAACAAGGATCCTCTCTTGGCAGAGCTCCAGAAGGCAAGCGTACTCTGATGGAGGAGACGGCCACCCCAGACTGCCCTCATCAATTGATGTAGAACATGGCCACAGTGTTGTCCGTGCAAATCAAGACGCATTGCCTGGCACCTGAAGCTCAAAAGCCTTCAAGGCCAACCAGAAGTGTCTTCATTTCCAACACAATGATGTGCAGTTCTTGATGTCTGGAGGACCCTGCCCCATTTATGGAGTAGCCTCTTGAGTGTGCCCCCAACTCTGCATGGATACGTCTGCAGTAATCGAGAGCTGGGACATCCATGACTGAAATGGTGTCCCATCACAGACGTTGGCCTCGGCCACCCACCATCTTAGGCTATCTATGACCTCCGAGGGTGGGGGGGAGGGGTTGTCAGCGACAGCCCTGGCACATGCAGCCCTCTGAGGAGCCAGGGTTCCAGCCACCACCACAATGGGCACAGCCACAGGCATGCTAAGAATGCCTACAATGTTCATGACATCATGAGCCCCAAGAGCCTAGAAAACAAAATATAAGCCTAGCAGGGATTCCCTATGTTTGCCTCATAAGCCTCCAGAGTGACTTGAAACTGTCATGTATTTCCCATTATAAGCATATGTTTTTGGCCATCTGTGCCCAATGTATTGACAACCAATGTATTGAACTTGTGTTTCACTGTATTAATGTGTATCCAATGTATTGATTTTTAGAATCAATCTCTATATGAATTCCTTGTGCCTTGGTTCAGGCTGAGGCTTTATCAGTGTGTATTCCAATTAACTTTTTAAAAACTCCTCAGTGAACTTTTCACCATATCCTAGGAAACAGATATAATTGCTACGTTAGATGCAAGACCAAGGACCTTATCTGTCTATATGTCTAAATTTATTTATTTATTTAAAATTTATATCCCGCCCCTCCTGCCCTCAGAGGCAAAACATTCAATAAAAAAAATACAAATTTTTTAAAAACAATTTAAAATACAATATGTGGGGAAACACACCCTACCCCTCGCCAAAAGCCTGATGGAACAGCCAGGTCTTACATACACGGCAAAACAGGAAAATGGGAGCCAACCAAGCCTCCTCCGGGAGCAAATTCCACAGCACAGGGGCGGCCACCGAAAAAGATCTAACATCGGTGGCCACCCATCTCTCACCCGGGGAACCTCCAAAAAGGCTTCCACAGATGATCTCAAGGGTCGCATGGGCACATGGGGAGTGAGGTGGTCCCACAGATAAGCAAGGCCCAGGCCATGAAGGGATTTAAAGGTTAAAACCAGCAGCTTGAATCTGGCCCGGTACTTTATAAGCAGCCAGTGCAGAGCCTGGAGCACTGGTGTCATGCGCTCCCTGTGACCTGCCCCCGTAAGGAGATGGGCCGCAGCATTCTGCACCAGCTGCAGCCTCCGGACTAGCTTCTCGGGCAGCCCCACGCAGAGCGCATTGCAGTAATCCAGCCTCGAGGTGATGAAGGCATGGATGACAGTGGCAAGGTCGGAGTCTGAGAGATACGGCGCCGCAAGACAAGATGTAACTGCCGGAACGCACTCCCTGCCACGGCCACAACCTGAGATTCCAGGCTGAGCCACGAATCGAGGAGCACACCCAAATGACTAATGATGCCAGGCACAACTATCTCCAAAGTGAAAGTTAGAAGTTTTAGCTTTTCCTAGCAGGCACAGCTGCTTCAACTAATTGGTTAAGAAACCTTGAAGCTGTGGTCAGTTTCCCTGTAATCTGAGATTAATTTTGAAGGGAACCTGAAGTTTTTTGTTCCAGTTTTCTTTAAGTAACTCAGCAGTTAATTTTGAAGAGAACCAATTGGAGTTCTGTGTATTTCCATACTAACTGACGTCATCAGCATCAGCGTCTCAGGGCTGCCCATTTGCTTTGAGAGAGAGAGAGAGAGACACTCTTTGCTTCTTTAGAATAAGGTCCCTGGATTGACACTGGGATCTTTTTTCTCATCATAATGGCAAAGGGGCATAGAACTGGTAATATGAAGTTACCTTCTTTTTGATACATTTGAGCCAATGAATTAAGCATATGTTAAGCTTCAGGGCTGTCTTCTTAAAAATAGAAATGTTGTTTAGATTATGTAACTCTGACTAAGTACCAATAGCATTCTATGTAAGCTACTGATACTTTCTAGTTGAATTTAAGTAAACTATGTTTATTTTTATAATATTCTTGCTCTTATGTTCTCATTTATAAATAAAATATTGTCTTTACAATACTTGCTTTGCTAGCCAGGCTTTAAAACGAAGTGTAAACTCAGTTTCTACAATTTGGAAAAGAGTAGTCCTAATCTACTTAGACCATGTCTACTTAGACACATAACACTCTTTCCTTTTGTGAAAACTGAGGCAACAATGCAACAAAACCTCTGCTGTGAGGTGAAGGCCCTGGCCCTTAGGGTGTCAATGAACACTCCAATTAAGCTAATAGTGGAAGCCGGGGGCAAGAAGGACTTCTCATAAGGATCCCCAGATTGGAAAGGTGACAGATCTCCCTCACCTGTTCCCCTCCAGAAAAGGCTACAGTCAGTCCCTAAAGGAAGGAACCATAGGGCAGTCCTATTGGGCTGAGACATGGTGCTAAAACCACTGCTTCACTGGTTGTACTGTATCCCATAGGGTATAACTGAACTTGGCCGTAATGGCCAATAATTCCCTGTCCATGTGTCCAAGGACACTGCAGAATGCACCCAGCCCAGCATGCTCCCCTCCCTATCTGGAGGTTGTAAAGGAGATTTACCCCACCTTACATAACAATCAGTGAACTGATCTGGAAGTCATGTCCCATCCCTGTGACCAGGTACATCCTGAGTGTCTTAGGGTCAGCAGGAGGCACATTGGCAGGCTCACTCTAAATGTCCTTATCCACTAGCTCTAATATTCCTTTGGCAAGTGAAATAGCTATGTACTCCTCATGTACTCCAATTGCTCACGTATCAGATAAATTATATGGCTCCTTCGTGTCTGGGTCGCCCAGTGGTATTTCTTCTGTGGTCACCAGGAGGTCCTGAAAAAACGTGAAGTCAGACAGAGGTGACATGAGACGAGTGCTGCACCTCCAGTGACAGGGATCTCCCCAGGACTGGTTCCTGTTCAATCCTGCTCCAACAGGGTCACCAGTCTGTCAACAGGTACAGAAGCAACTATGTCTGGTGCCAATGGTGGAACCGGCTGCTCCAGTTCTGTAGTTGGCAAAAGGTAGCCCAAGTGGAGCACAGCATGCTGCTATTCATGGCACTGGCCCAGTGGGGGCCACCCAGTAACAACACACATACTACCAAGCCCTGTGAGAGTGGGAAAGAAAGAACGGAAGGGGCAAGATGGGCTGGGACTATTTATTATGCCTGGGAAAGTGGCATCAGGAGAAGGGAGATGGTGGGAGTGTTTTGTTATGATCCAAGTTCAGTGTTAGATAGCACCAAATACCGATAGTGGTACTTGGTGAGAGGACAGAAGACGATGTGTATTTGTGACTTTATCATATGACTTAAAACTAACACGCTGAGAAGGAGCTATTCACTTTAGACTCAAAGCTGGGAGCTGACCCCTGAAACAGAAGTAGTTCTGACCTTAGATCCTGGACTCTTTGCTGAGAGACGTTTTGAAATATATAAGTAGCAAGCACATCACTGAATTTTTCAGGTTGAATACTTCACTTTCTGTCTTACAGTGAAAGGGAAATAGGCCTTAAAAGGGAAGATTGGCACCATGTCCCAGATTTGGCACTATTCAGTTTTGAATATGGTGATTTCTGTTGCCAGGATACAGGCATGGACAGTCACGCATAGTACTGCTAGCTGTTTGCAGCAGCAGGCAGCAATATTTTCCCTTCTGAAATGGTAAAAGTTCCATGGTACATTTCCCAACTCTGGCAGTAAGATGAGTTTCAACAGCCTGTCTTCTCAAAATTCCAGAACACCCAATAAGGATCTGCAGAGTTGGATGTAACAACTCTAGCAGGTCCCTATTAGGGTTCTGAACAAAACACATGCATGTCTTTTCCAGGTCCTCTCTGGAATGGTTCTCTGGCCTCACAAGTATGTAACTTCAAGCTTCTGCATACTGTGCAACTATCAGTGGTTTGCCAAAGCCCGAGAAGAAGTTGCATGAGATGTGGTCATCATTAGTGGAACGTGGTCCTTGAATGCCACTCAAGACTGGAGGAGATGAGGCACCAGTTCTGGCAGTACAAAAGTACTGACTGACTCTGCCCATTTTAGATATCAGTGAGAAAAAAGGATGCTCTGGTATGGAGAACAGAAATTTTCTAGAGGGAGTGGGGATGAGATCAAAAGAAAGAAACAAGCAGCTGCAGAAGAGCAGGCAGAGAATACTACAGATCCTGCTTGTTTCAATGGTAACAAGGAACCAAGGAGTGGCTGAGCTTGTCCTACTTTTAGAATCTTGTGATAAAAAGGCATAATAGCCCCAGCTCCACCACACACTACTAACAGTCCCACTATTTAAGTGCTTTTCAAAAATCATCTGGAGGATTCATGTGAAAAACTGAAGTATAATAATTTTAATAAAAAATACTTATAGTAAATTAGTTTTGAAACAACTGTAAGAAAGGTAAGGAACTGGAAGTTAGGGTTACAATCAGGGCTGAAATGAGCAGCTAAACTATTGCTCATGGGAGTTTTTGCCATATTGGGAATTGGGAACCGGGATCGATTTCCCAACCATTTCCAGCTTACCATTCATTTATTGCTTACTGCAGTGCTTAGGGTGCTGTTTTACTTCCAGGTTTTTTGTTTCCACATTTCTGAGTCAAATCACTGTGCGAATAGCTCACCCCGTAACCTCCCCCAAGTGCCCCTTAACCTCTACTCTAGTGCCTTCAATCAGTTTTGTTGTTCTATGTTGTTACCTTTATGTTAGCCAGGACCCCTGGTCCTCCCCCAGAATGGATGTAAACCCCTCCCCCCCTTGTTATAGCCAACTGTCTTGGACCCAAGGGTCGGCAAAGTCCACAGGGGTAACCAAGGGCAAGGAGGCTTGGGGAAAAGCCCCACACTGGATGCAAGAGGAAGGGGGGGGGGCATGGAAAATAAGGATTGGGCCCAAACACCCTAGCAAAAAGGGATTGCTTATGGAAAAATACCAGCCTAAGGTTGAGAAAAAGACTAGAAGGGAGAGCTCTCTGAATAAAGAATGGAGTCATTAAGGAGAGAGACTCACTCTGTTGTAACAAAGGACTTGTAGCCAGGACTCAGTGCAGCAACATCCTATCTCTGCATTCCCCAAGAGAAACCAGACACACACACATAGTATCCTGAAGCCTGTCGTTAAGCCCTTCCTTCCATCCCTTCACTTTTTGTTTACCCTTACCTCCTGTGTAAAAGGTATCTGATACATCTAGTATAGCCCTTTTTGTCATGGAAGTAACCTCCCCTCGTTAGCCCATTGTACACCCCAAACGACCCTTCGTAGCCTCCCAAACTCCTTTGTCCAGCACCCTTTAACTGACCCTGGTTTTCCCATCAACCTTTGAGAAATCTTGGGATCCAGATACGTGCAGGTCACTCTGTGCATGTCTGAGTTAAGAGATCTCCCAGACTTTGGTCTGCCCCTTCTCCTTCCTCCATCCCCCGAACTCCGCTGAATCCGTGGGCCGCCTGTCCCGTCTCAATAGGCAAGGAAAGGTAACCACAGGTCCAGACTTTCCAAGCCAACTGGGGAAGCCCTGTCTCTCTCTCTCTCTCTCTTGTTCGCGTTCCCTTGCACCCCATCGCTGAGCCAACACCGGACCCCCCACCCTCCTTCTCCTACCATACTCCTCGCAAGCCGCTTGTGTTTTCCCCCTTTTAAATCCCACCAGCCAGACCGGGGCTGTGTTTCTCTGTTTTTTATAGCAATAAACTTGTTGTTTTTGGACACCTGTCTCTCTCTCTCTCTCTTTCTATTTGGTGAGGGTACATAAACTGCCTGTAGCGCGTACTGTCCTCAGCTTGATCCCTTTGAACACGTGGAAACCCCGGTTTAAGTCATTAAGCTCATTCCCCCCGAAGTTTAAGGAACAGTGGATATTGGGGTACCCACCCCCAATAGTCATAACTGGGGGGGGTGTCTCCTGTTAACATTTACTTTGACCAATCTGCAACTGGATTGCAGATTAGAATAGGAATCTGCATACCAGTCAATGAATGCCATCCATTTGAAATGTCAAGACATTACTAAGTACCAAGAGCTTCTCGATTCAACTGAGACCGTAACAGGAACTGGGATTTCAATGGTAAACTCTCATTTCAGCCCTAGTTACAATTCCAAGAACTTAAGGTACTTGGTAAAAACAGAAAAATGAATTTTTGCCCTCATATTCCTTTCCCCCCTTACGAAGTAGGAAGAAATAGTTTTGAGTCATGTAGCAGACACATTTTGCTGGTTCAAATGTAGGTATCGGTAGCTGGAGACATTTTAAATTCTTTGAATTTCACTCATCTTAAATGGTATCCATAGTAGTTCAGAGTAGTAGTAGCAGCAATGTAGTAGTAGTAAAGTAGTAGTATTACTTTACAGACTTTCTAGCCAAGACCAAAAGTACCAACAGTTTATTCCAGATTAGTATGAATTATAGACTTAAACTGCTGCAAAGCAGATTTTGGTTAACATGGGTGACGTTTGGGGTGGGTGATTACAGGAGGACATGTGCCCCCTCTCCCCCAGATATTGGGCCCCACACCAGCAGCCTTTCCCTGTTCCTCCCCCCTTCCAGGTGCCTGGTACCTGCATGGAGGACTCATCCCTCCAGACCAGTTCTCCTCCTCTCACTCTCGCAGTGTGCCGGAAAGGGAGGGGCTGAAGGAGGCAGTGTGGTGGCAGTGGTGTGTTCAGAGGCTTCAAGCCACTGAGGGCAGCCTCTTCCTGCTGCGCCTCTACTTCCAGTTACCACCACCAGGCGAGGGTTAACAGGAGCTGCTGGCTGCTCTTTGTGCAGGGAGCACAAAGTGGAGTGGAGCGCCTAGGAGGCTCTGGCCAAGGTATGGAAGGAGGCCCACAAGGGCGCCATTGGGTCCAGGAGGGAGGGGGGCTGCTGAAGCCGCAGTCACTTATCACTCTCAGCCTGGTGTGCTTAGCAGCACCGGGCTGAGAGTAGAGGCTTCGGGCTGCGTCTGGGTGGAGCCGGCAGAGGCTGATT
Organism: Sphenodon punctatus; assembly: GCA_003113815.1. NCBI lineage: Eukaryota > Metazoa > Chordata > Lepidosauria > Sphenodontia > Sphenodontidae > Sphenodon > Sphenodon punctatus. Next base: position 2,364,034 of record QEPC01002186.1, on the reverse strand, counting down.
TTCTGGGGGCCAGCCTGCTGTCCCTTCCTGGCTTGGCTGTAGGCATTGAGCATGGTGCTGCTGCTGGTACTCTCAGCACTGTTGGGCAGCCTATGCCTAACCTGCTCTCGCTGGACCTGCGCATCCTGGCCAAGAGCAGCCTCTCGGCAGTCAAGTGGGAGCAGGTGCGCTGGGAGCAGGTAGTGCGGACCTGTGGTTGGGACACCTACCTGTATGCTGTTGCTGAGCCAGACTGGGACCAACGCCGTGCTGGGCAGCTGGCTCTGAGGGAGCACAGCAGCAGTGCTGGCAGCTGAGAGAGCCTTCAGCAGGAATGGAGACCAGGCGATTGGGCTGGATGTGGGTGGGGAGATGGTTTGGGACCCAGGGGTAGTGCTGGATTGGGGGCACTGGCTGCAGAACAGGCCTGCCTTGCCCTGGTGGGATGCTGGGGTCCGGGGGGTGGGCTGCTGAGGTCCTGTGCACTCTGCATTTTTGTTTGGCCGAGGAGGGGGTGTGAGCTTTGCCCTGCCATGTGGTTTGGGGTTGTGTTCCCCTGCACACTCTGTATGTTTATGGGGTTGTGTTTTTTTTAGTGGGGGGGGGGAATGCCAGCTTTGCCCTGCCATGTGGTTTGGGGTTGTGTGCCCCTGCTGAGTGCCAGCATGTTTATCTTTTGGGTGGGGGAAGCCAGCTTTGCCTTGCCATATGGTTTGGGGTGCTTGGTTTTAATTCACGTAAGTTATGCAAATTAGGGGTGGAACTATGTAAGTTACGGTGGGTAGGACTATGCAAATTGTGCCCCCCCTCCCCCCACCCCAGTTTCAGCAGTCACAGTCACCTATGGTTAAGTATTAGGAAAAACTTCTTAACTGTAAGAGCAACTGGGCAATGGAACAGGTTGGCTGGGAGATTGTGTAATCTCCTTCCTGTTGGACTGGGTGATCCTTTGAGAACCCCGATATATTTCAAGCATAGCTGTGTATGTGTCATATCATTTCCATTATGTGATTAAGAGATTAATGTATGTGAAAGTTTTGGTTAAACCATAATCTTACATAATCATGGCAAATTCATATTTTAAAAAATTAATAATTTCATTTAACCCTTCTTGTAGGACTGCAGGGCGTGTACTCTGGAACATCTTGCCTTAGAAGGTGAGACAGACATTTTACAGGTGTGCTCACCTCTGTTCCTTCTGTAGTGCCCCTGCATGCTGTTTGTTTTCATGCTGCCACATCTGCAGCTCATTTTTCATGGCATCCATGTCTTCTTGAATGTAGTCCATGATTTTCCCAAGGGGGAGTGCGCTCCGACACAGGGTCTGAATAGATGCCTGAAACTTCTCTATTTCTTTTGACACTAGGTCTTTTTCCTTTCTTCTTGTTGCTTCTGACAGAAGTGGCTTATCCTAATTGTTTAAAGACAAAGAAAAAGGCACAATGTATTTTTAAAGAAGTGAGCAAAAATTTACAGAGAGTTTAAGACAAAGGAATTTAAAGTGGATGTTTATAATAGCTGGTAATGAAGTTAATAGTACTAACGGAGGCTAGCAATAAATGTACACTTACAAATATTTCATTGGAAAAGACTGTCTAATGAAATAATGCTATTGGATACATTAATGTAACAACATTAACATAAAGAAGGGAAAGAATGCTTTATACAGTATTTTAGAAACCATAGTCAAAAGAGAAAGGAAAACTGCAATCTAAAGTTTAGAGAAAGTTTAAACTGTGTCACTTTTTATAAAATTGTTTGTCTTTAATAGTGTTCAGCCAGTTTTTGTGACCTTCTCACACCACTGTCTTGAGCCCTGTTGATCCACATTTTGATAGATTACTAGGAGGAGACATTCTCTAAGGCAGGTATGGAGAAACTCAGGCCTGGGGCCAAATATGGCCCACAGCTACATTTCATTGGGACTCTTGGACCTAGCCCCTGGATCCAGTTCCTGCCCTCATGAACTGAAATAATGAGCTTAGGGAAGGGTGTGAAGATGAGGGCCGTTACTCAAGGTCAGGGGATGGATCCATGATCTGGACCCTCTTCCTTCCTTATTCTGAGCACACCCCTCAAGAACCTCCAGCACAACTTCTATGCAGCCCTCAAAGCTTATACTAGTTTTCATGTAGAAGCCCTTCATGGGGCCACTCTGAAATGGTTCCTCTCCCCTGCTCTAGGGAAACCATGTGTTTAATAATTTTTCCTACTCCTCATGGACTCTTTTTTCCCCACTTAGAAGGGTTCCCTTAAAACCCTGTTATTTTCTTTACTGTTGTCCCTGCATTATGGGAGCACTATCAAACATTTGACTGCATGGGGAAGCAACCCACCACTCTTGAATCTACTAAACATCTGCTGCTGCCCTGACTTCACAGCTGTGCACGAGTAAGCACACAGGTCCTCGATGGTAGGAACAGTCAAAATGGATGGAAAGCGAAAGGATGTTTTTCCCAATGCATTTTTTCTCCTTTAGCACCCAGTAGGCATACAATTGCCTCTTGCGAGCAAAAGAATTATTTTTTTTACAAGTTTAATAAAAGTAATTTCAAATAATCTAAAAAATAATTTAAAAGGAGGGAAATTCTATCACAAGAAAACTACCCTCATATTTTCTTCCTCAACTCCAACAATGTAACATACTTAATGGCTACAAACCTAGAACTTCTTACCATGCTTGGTTGTAATCTTCAAAGTGTCCCTAACTGAAGCATAGGGCCACTTTGAAGATTACAATCAAGGAATGTATTCACTTCAACCACCCGAAAACGTTTACTATTTACTACCACCTCATCCGCTCCCCCGAATCCCACCCCCCTTTCAAGTGTTCCATCTTCAATTGCAAGTTACATTACACTCTCTACTAGACTTACAAGTTTTGAGAAGAGCACAGTGAGGAGAAACAGGGGGCTTGCTTCAACTCTGTCCACTGTAGGTACAAGATTAATCTAGCCATGACAATCAAAGCAGCTAAATTAAACCACTGAAACCAGGAAAACTTGAGTCGTTGTAGTTCTTAGCCAATACTCAACTTCACTTCAAGCACCAGAATGTAGACAACAAAGTGATCCTCAAGGTACACTGAATGGCACATTTGTTGTCACTATTCAGAGATATTGCTAGGATGCACCTTGCCACCGACTGCACAACAGAAACATTATTTGGAGAATGCACACTCTTCATCTAGTTGATACTGTTATTGCCTCTCTGTGGTAAAACAGCATGAAAGGGAGCTAACACCCCCACCGCATTTTAATCTCCAATCATTGGATATTATGAGTAGTGCTTATTACCCAATCCACCATTTGTGGATCTGTTTGTGCATATTCAACCTTTTGGAGGGTACTCGTTTCAGCTCTACTCAGAAGCCATTTACTGGCTTACAACTTTGTCTCCTTGCCCTGATTTTCTTATCTTATGCTATTGTTGTGTATATACAATGCTAATATGTATTTATACACTACACAAAAACCAACAGGATTCTGCTCATCCATGCCTAGAAATTTTGCGATTAGAAACAATTTCCTAAAGTTATTGAATTATAGACATCAGTATATCTTAAAGCTGAGGGTAGATATTTAAAATATTTAAACCTCATCAAGTACAAATAATTTTGAAACACCCTTGAGAATGGGAAGTAGGATACATATTCAATCAAAGAAATGAACACTGTAGGAAATTACCACCCATGGTATTGCCAGCAAAAGAAAAATTCAAAAGTTGGAAGAGAAAAACTATGGGTAGAAAAAATAAATCCTGATGATATCAAATTAACCCTAGCAAGTTTGGGCATGCCCACTGTACTAATCCAGTGTTGGGGTCAAAGAGACCCCAATTAAGCCATAATTAAAACAAACAAACAGGGGGGTTAATTTGAAAAGAACAACAGCTGTCTAGAAAAAAAATCACACTATCAAGATTTTCTGGGGGGAGGGGGGGAGAAACAGGACTAGGAATAAAACAAAAGGCAGCAGGAGTCAGTAATACTCCATGATGGCCACAATATTAACACTACCAGTACCAACTACACAGGAGTAGCAGCTAAGTTGTCAACTGGGGTGCCAAGTGTTTACCAAGCAATTAGTGATTCTATCTAATTATCTTTGCATTCCTCTGAGATGGCTCCACGAAGTCCGAAATCTGCATTTAGATAGCAACCTTACTGCAAAAAGGTCAATTTAATGTTAAGCCTTACTGACAAAATGGTCACTTAGCAAGTAAATGGAGGTGTCATTAGCACACTTTGTACTCCTCCGAGATGGCTCCATGAAGTCTCCTGATCTGCCTTTAGAAAACCACCTTATTGCAAATAGGTTTTAATGTTAACCCTTGCTGACCAAAAGGGTCACTTAGCAAGTAAATGGAAGGATCCAAACGACCCCATATGGCTGATTGGTACGTATTTTTCAAAATGAACTCTGCAAGCAGCTGATGAAAAAAACCCACGAGTGTTGAGGGTTCATACCAGTAAGGTTATAACTGCACAAAAATATACAACTCATTTTATATTTGTAAAGTGGTTCTTTAGCTTGGGGTATAATAGAACCCCAAAAGCGTTTGTAGTGATATTTTTGTACACATGAAAATGTCATTAATGAGAACAGACACAATGCTATATTACTTTCTATTTCCAAGTGTGAGAAAAAAAGGAAAGAACAGGTTCAGGTTTAAGCATTTAAAGAAATAATAATAAACATTTATTTATTTTTAACAGCATTTTTTTGGGTGTGTGTGTCTATATTTATTTATTTTATTTATTTATTACAGCATTTTTACCCCACCCCTCCTGCTCCAGGCAGCTCAGGGCGGCTTACAACATAACAAGCATAAAAAAGCTAAAAGTAACACAATTAAAACATATTAAAAGGAAGGCACTGAAAAACAAGCTGCAGTCTCTATACCATCACCATAGGTAGCCCCACATACAGCGCATTGCAATAGTCCAATTTTGAGGTGATGAAAGCATGGATGATGGTGGCCAGGTCTGAAACATATAGCCAAAGCCATCGCACCAGATGTAATTAGCTAAAGGCATTCCTCGCCACAGTCCCCACCTGGGAATCCAGGCAGAGCTGCGGATCGAGGAGCATATAGTTTTATATTACCCCCAGCACCCTAGGTGCATAGTATTTTCAGTTTCCCAACAGCATCAGAATAAAAACTTTAATTAAAAAAAAAATTATAAGGGGGCATGAAACACCACAGGGCAATGATCCTATTATGGTTGACAAAGTAAGGGAGTATGGAGTGGTAGAAGTTTGCTTAAACAAAATTATTAACTCTTTTGTACCCTTTTTGGGTCAGTTAGACCCCACGTATTGGCCTAGGGTTAAACAAGTTTGAGATAGTTGGGAAAACATCCAACACAACAGAACAAAATAAAATAAAGAGCTAAATGTTTGAGAGATGTCATTGTAATAATGACCTCCTCAAACCACAGTTTATGAAGAGCATATTTTTACATCCAGGGAGAACTATATATAGGAAACTTGAAATAAATCTGTGAAGACCCACACAGATCTTTTCAGTCAGAGCTTTTGGGAGAGCCCCTGATCTGACGCTGATGCTGCTTAATGCTAATCTGGTAGCAAATAAGGCCTCTACCATCCACAATTCGATCCAGGATGAGGCCGCCAACCTTATATGCATTAAAGAGACCTGGCTGGATGAGTCATCTGGGCCAGTATTGTCCCAGATTGTGCCAGCCCGGTACTTGGTGAGGCATCAGTTGAGGCTTGGGGGATTTGGGGAGTGGCGGGGAGTGGCCATGGTCTGTAAAGACACGTTGGCCTTTGAGGAGGTATCTGGTGCCTAACTCATCTGATATAGAGTGTGTCCACCATGCGTTGGATTTGGCTGGGGATAAATTGGGGAGCCACTTGGTGTACTAACCACCCCGAGCTGGTCTCGAGATCACCCAGACATACTGTCTTGGGTGATTTCAACATACATGCTGAGGCAGGCCTTTTAGGGGCGGAGTTCATGGCTGCCATGACAGCCATGGGCCTATCCCAAATAATGCTGAGCCTGACGCATGAGGCGGGATACACATTAGATTTGATGTTTTGCACCAGCCTGGAGACAAGGGCTCCGATTATCAGTGGTGGTGTTATAGTACCCTTGTTGGGATCAGATAATTACTTCCTGAAGGCCCAGATCCCAGTCCTCCTATGCCCTCCCTGGGGTGGTGGACCGGTGAGGTTGGTCCACCCCCAGAGACTGATGGATCCAATTGGTTTTCAAAACTCTCTAGGAGACACATCCACTGAACTTGACAGCCACTTCGTCAATGACCTGGTCACCTTATGGAATGACATCTTGACCATGGTCATCGACAGGGTAGCACTCAGGCATCTGCTCCCACTGCTTCATCAGCACAGATCTCCCTGGTATACCCGAGGTAGTTAGAGTGCAGATGGCACGCGACTCGCACTGAAGCCAACTGAGGCATAGATCATTTTTAAAGGACTATGCCATGGCTGTGATGGCAGCAAAGAAAGTTTTCTTTGCCGCTATTATAGCATCTTCAAAGTCTCATCCGGTACAGCTGTTCCGGGTGATGAGGGGCTTGGTTAACCCAGCCTATCTCTGCCAGGAAATGGAGTCAACTAATGCTCACTGTAACATTTTTATTAGTTACTTTGCAGACAAAAATCACTCGTATTCACCACAACATGGGTGCTGCCATTTCAACTATGGAGACATAGTTTGGGGTTATGGAAGCTCACCCTTTGTCCTGTTTGGATCAGTTTCAATTGGTATCGCCCACCAATGCAGGACAGGTGCTTGGGGTGATGAGGGCAACAAGTTGTAAACTGGATCCTTGCCTGTCCTGGCTGGTGAAAGCCAACCGAGAGACAATGGGGGCTGGCTGGGGTTGTCAATGTCCCTACACGAGGAGATGGTGTCAGACTCCCAGATGTTGACTCCCTAGCCAGCTATCGGTCTGTCTCTAACCTTTTTAGGGAAGGTTATTGAATGGGTGGCTGCCCGCCAGTTCCAGGCTCATCTCAGCACTATCAGATTCCTGGACCCGTTTCAGTCTGGTTTTCATCCTGGGTATGGCATGGAGACTGCACTTGTGGCTTTGGTTGATGATCAACACCTTGAAATGGACAAAGGGAATTCTACCTTGTTAATCTTATTTGATTATTAATACAGTTGATCACAGGGTGTTGTTGACATGACTGCAGGTCCTGGCAGGGGTGTGCAAGACTGCTCTTGAGTGGTTCTGTTCTTTCCTGTCTGGGAGGTCCAAGTGGGTGGTAATGGCGACTGCTTGTAAGGACCTCCCTGTGGTGTCCCACAGGGCTCTAGTCTGTCTCCCCTCCTGTTCAGTGTGAATCTGAGGCTGCTGGGTGAGGTCATACGGAGGTTTGGGGTAAGGTGTCATCAATATGCTGATGACACTCAGCTCTACCTCTCTTTTTCATCTGACCCAAGTCCCGCAGTCTCAGTGCTCACCCAATGCCAGGCTGCTGTCGAAGACTGAATGAGGGTGAGCCGACTGAAGCTGAATCCTGATGAGACTGAAGTGATGGCTGGTCTTGTGACTTGGAGGGGATTGAAACACCTGTTATTGATGGAGTATGGTCCCCTCTGGTTGATTAAATTCACAGCCTTTTAGTGCTTATGGATACCTCACTGCACCAGAATACGAGTTGGTGGCGGTGGCCAGGAAAGCTTTTCACCATCTCTATCTGGCAAGGAGGCTGTGGCCTTTTCTCTCTGATTCAGATCTGGCCACTGTCATTCATGCTTTCATTATTTTGAGGTTGGATTACTAAATATGCTTTACATGAGGCTGCCCTTGATGACTGTTTGGAAGCTGCAGCAGGTGCAGAATGTGGCAGTTTGGCTCCTTTTGGGGGTGAGTCACCAGGAGCACATTACACCGGTGCTCTGAAATCTGCACTGGCTACCTATAGCTTTCCAGGCACAATTCAAAGCGCTGGTTTTGACCTTTAAAGCCCTAAATGGTCTTGGTCCCACGTATCTGAAAGACTGCTGTCCTACCATGTCCCATTGTGGCCTCTATGGTCGGCCGGAAGCTCCCTCTTTCAGGTTCCATCTGTTACCCTTGTCCATAGGATGGGGTAACAGATGAAGGGGGTTCTTGGTTGCTGCCCCGGTTTTGTGGAACTCCCCCAGGAGGTTTGCTTAAGCCTGAGCCTAAGCATCTTCCAGAGGCGGTGTAAAAGGTTTTTATTCAAAGAAGTATTTGGTGGATGGGGATAAGGGTTGGATGGACTTCTGGGTAGGGTGGTGGGGGAGGGGGAGTTTTAAGTGGAGGGTGGGATGGGAGGATTGATAGGTGGGTTGTGGGGGTTATGCTTTTATTTGAATATTTCTATTCGTCATTTTAAAATGTTTTGATGTACTATATTTATATTTTGTCTTGTAAGTCACTCTGAGCCTCTTAGAGGGAAGGGTGGGATAGAAGTTTGAATATATAAATAGGTCCCACAATAGGTAGACTAGAAGGCAAACACAGGAAGTAAGTTGCAGTCACAGCCCATGAGGCCCCTTTTATTAGGAAAACAATGCAGCACAGCCAAACCTGGCCTCAAATTGAGAAGCATAATATTTTATAAAAGTAGGTGGGGAGCTCCATGTGACTGACCTGCAATCTTCTACCAGCAGCATGTGTCCTAAAGCTGCAACTGAGGCTGCTATGACTCTACTGTAGTGTGCCTGAACCCCTGAGGAAACCAGGAGCCCTGTTATCTCATAGCTCCAACTGATATAAGTGAGGAGGGCGAAGAAGGCCATCAAAGATATAGACTGACCCAGACAGAATTCTGAGACCACTTTACGGAAGAATGCTTGGTGCAGTCAGAACACCACCTGCTCCCTATGGAAGATGTATGGTGGCTTGCAGGGGAAGTTCTTGCAACTCACTCACCCTGCAGACTGACATAATGACCACCAGGAAAACTGTTCTGAAGGACAAGAGGTCCAGGTATAAGTAGACATATGCTCGAAAGAAGTGGCTGTAAGCACCTACAGGATCACATTCAGGTCCCAGGCTGGGAAAGGAGTTCTGACTGGAGGGAAAAGTCCTATTCACCCCCTTGAGGAACCTAGCCACCAGGGGTTGGGCAAACAGGGACCTTCCATTGGCAGGATCCAAAAATACATTTATAGTCACCAGGTGCACCCTGATAGAGGAAAAAGCTGTTCCTTCATGCAACAAGGACGTAGCAGGGCTGCATTTTGGTAGATGCAGAGATACATTTACCAAAAAATGTAATTCAGGTTACCTGGTACCTTGACCCTCCATGGGGAAACGTCCCTGTCTTGGGCCCAGCTTTCAAATCATCTCCACTTAGCTGAGTAGCACCCTCGTGTGGATACCTTCCTGCTGGATGCATCGCTACCAGGATGCATCGCACCTCTTCAGAACAAGCTTGCTTCTCCAGTGTCAGCAATCCAGCCTCCATGCCATCAGATGCAGCACAGCCAGATTCGGATGCCAGAGGCAGCCTTTGTGCTGTGCAAGGAGATCCAGGACTGTGGGTACTATTACCCAGGCTCCACAGAGAGCTCCAGGAGCTCTGAGTACCAGTACCACCTTGGCAAATCTGAGTAAATCAACACCATCTCCCCCCCACCCTCTGCCCAGCCACACACTGGAATTTCCAGACCAACCAGAAGATGACTGGGATTAGCAGGAAGGCATGCAAAAGGCCCTTTGGCCAGGTAGCTGACAGGGCATCCCCTTGGGACCCGCTATATCCTGATCTGCTCTGGAGAAGAATATTGACACCGTGGCATTTTGCTGCGTTACACCATCATGACCCCTCTCTGTGCCAGCGCCATGAATGCTTAGCGCTTCAGAGACAACTCATGGGAAATTACCGGGATCTGCTGAGGATGTTTGCCTCCTTGTTCTCTGCCCCTGCCATGTGAACTGCCACTGGGGACAGCAGGCACCAGTCCCATAGACTTTGAGCTTCTGCTATCAGGGAGAAGAATCGAGAAACCCCCCTCCATGGTAGAAAGCTACCATCTTGTCCATGCAGACCAGCACACTGTTTTTGGATCAGTGGCTCAAATGTCCGCAGGGTGAGTCATATGGCCTTAGGTCCAGCATGCTGATGTTCAGCAAGCACTCCTGTGAGGAACAGAACCCATTTACGGAAGGAGCTTTGCATGCATCCACCCCTGTCCTTCGGCAAAGTGTCTGTGGTAACTGTCAACCAAATGGTTGGCATGCGGAAGGGCACCTTGCCACTTATGTTGTCTGGCACTGTCTACCACCGAAGGCTGTCAAGGACCCCTGCTGGCATGGTTAGTCACATTTATAGAGACTGGAGCCCCCGGTGAACTGCTGGAGTAGGCAGAGCCACAATCTGTTCCAGTGTGTCATGAACACTATTGAGACCACGAGCCTCAGCAACCTATAAAATTATCCAGGAACTGGAGTGCCTGGAGAGTTAAGGAGTCTCGCACACTCCATTATAAAGCCCAAACATTCTATTCCTTATAAAATGGAAATAATTTAAACTATTATTGTGAAATTTTTCATGGGGAGTTGCTTGGGCGAGAGGTTTAAACTGTTCAAATTTCAGAGAAATCGGAGTTAAAATGGCTGAGATTCAACAGCTGAAAGGTTGGAGGCTGAGAAGCAGGTTTTTTGCCTTTTTCTTTTTAACTGTTTCGATTTGACCAGCCTGGCAGTTTTTTAGTTACAGGTTAGGACTTGGTGCCTTGGCTTTGTTTTTTTTTAAAAACTGCCCATTACTTTTAAAATTATGAACATGTTTAAACTCCCATTGTAGTCTATGGGAAAAGGCAAAGCTGCACTTATGTTTCCTAGCGTGCCTTGGTGGGACTACATTTCCCAGCATGCCACACTAGGAAACATGGCAGCCCTCAGCATGCACACATGTGCAGCAGCTCCGGGCCTTTAAATAGTGGCAGCAATGGCAACAGGCGAGTGGGCAGGGGGTTAAGTGTGTCCATATGTGTTTGACCCCATCCATGTGACCCCTTCTCTCTATTTCTCTCCCCATCTCTGTATGTGTCCTTTTCTCTGTGTGTATATCCCCTCTCTGGTGTGTCCCCTTTTCTGTCTGTGTGTCTCCTCGTCTCTCTGTTTCTACCCCTTCTCTGCGTGTGTTCTTCTCCTCGCTCTGTCCCCTTCTCTCTGTGTCCGGGGGGGGGGTGAGTGGGAGTGCACACATGTGCAGCAGCTCCGGGCCTTTAAATAGTGGCAGCAATGGCAACGGGCGAGTGGGCAGGGGGTTGTGTGTCCATATGTGTTTGACCCCATCCATGTGTGTGCCCCCTTCTCTCTCTCCCCCATCTCTGTGTGTGTCCCCTCTCTTGTGTGTCCTCTTCTCTCTGTGTGTGTCTCCTCATCTCTCTGTGTTTCTACCCCTTCTGTGTGTGTTCTTCTCCTTGATCTGTCCCCTTCTCTCTGTGTCGGGGGGGAGAGTGTGTGTCCATCCCCTTTTTTCTCTCTCTTAGTGTGTCCCATCTAGGGATGTGTGTGCCCATGTCCCTGTGTGTGTCCCATGTCTGTGTCCTACCGTGTGCATGTGTCCCCACTCTGTGTCTCTGTGTGTCCCCATGTGTCCTTGTCCCCCCATATGTATGCGTGTCCCTGTGTGTGTGTCCATCCTTGTCCCCCCATGTGTGTGACCCTCCATGTGCGTGGCCCTGTGTGTCCCTCATGTGTGCGTATCCCATGTGTATCCACCTGTGTGTCCCCCCATGGTTGTGTGTCCATGTCCCCCATGTGTGTCCCCCTGTGTGTGTGTGTCCCTACGTGTGTCCGTGTCCTACCGTGTGTACGTACCCTGTGTGCATGTCCCTTCTCTGTGTCTCCCGCTGTCTGTGTGTGTCCCCTCTCTTTCTCTGTGAGTCTGTGTCTCCTCCCTCTGGGTGTGTGTCTCCCCCTTTGTGTGGGGGGTGCATGTGTGTGGTGCGTTGATGCATCTCCCCCATGTGGGTGTGTCCCCACCTCTGTGCATGTGTATGTCTGTCCCATATGGGTGTGTCCTCCCTGTGTGTATGTCAGTGTTATACCGTGTGTGTCGCGTGAATGTTTGTGTCCTCCCCTCTGTATTTGTGTGTGTCCGTGTCATAACGTGTGTGTGCATACGCGCCCCCTTGTGTCCCCCCAATGTGTCTGTGTCCCCGTGTGTGTATATTTGTGTGTCCCCCCCATGTTTATGCGTGTGTCCCTCAGTCTATGTATGTGCCAGTGTATGCCTGTGTGTGTGTGTCCCCCTCTGTGTCCCTGTGTGTCTTGTGTGCATCTCACTGTGTGTGTGTCTCATGAGTGAGTGTGTGTGTGCCCCCCGTGTGTGTCCGCCATGTGTAAGTGTGTATGTGGTCCCTCAGTGTGTGGGTGTGTGCCCCCCATGTGTTTTTCTGGGAGCAGGATTGCGGGAGCTTGGGAGGGTGGGGTGGAGGAAGTCTAAAATTAAATACGTATATAATTAGATGCAATTAGTGACTTTTTATTGAATAGCCTTTTAAAAAACAACAGGAAATTCCATTATTAAAAACTCTCTGGTTTACAGTAATAGTTAAGGCTACTGCAAATTCAATCATGTGTTAAAAAGCATGGAAATTGCAGTAAAGCAGTAGAGTTTCACATATTGTGCTTGATTCCAACTTAGGCTTCATGACTGCACACTTTGCATTGGTCTTTCAGTCCCAATCCTCTTCCTTTGCAGGTTGGGGGCAACACTGAAGCTGGGGAATGGAGGGGGTGAGGGGGCAGCGGCAGAGCTGGGGGAAGCCCAGGGCTGGGAGAGCAGGGGCTGTGGATCAATCCCCCCATTCAGCCCCTGCTCTCCCACTCCTGAGCTTCCCCCAGTTCTGCCACTGCCCCTCAATGCACACCTGCAGCCCTTGCTCCCCCCAGCTCTGCTGCTGTCCCCACTCTTCCAGTCCTGAGTTCCTCCTCTCCCACTGCCCCCCAATCACCACTCGCAGCCTTTGCTTCCCTTGCCCTGTCCCTCAATCCCCTCATAAGTCCCTGCTCCCGCAGCCATGATCTCCTCTACAGCTCTGCTGCTGTCCCTCAGTCCCCACCCGCAGCCCCTGCTCCCCCAGTTGTGACCTCCCCCCCAGCTCTACTGCTGTCCCCTCACCCCCTCCATTCCCCAGCTTCAGTGTTGCCCCTAACCTGCAGAGGAAGATGACTGGGACTGAAGGACCAATGCAAAGTGTGGGGGCATGGAGCCTAAGTTGGAATGAAGCACAATATGGAAGACTGTACAACATCTTTACTGCTTATATGGCGTGCATGTTAAGGCAGGAGCCTTAACTTGCAATTTCTATGCTTTTTAACGAATGATTGAATTTACAAGACCCTTAGCTATTACTGTAAACTGGAGGTTTTTAAATAATGGAATAGAATAGAAGCCTGACAGGGGCTACACATAATGGTCTCGCAGCATTGCCTAATAGCTTGGAATCCATCTTCCAGGATAAGGGTCAGGGCCTGAGAGGAGTCCAGAATCGTCCCAATAAACTTTATGGCAGGGCTTGGGTTAAAAAAGACTTGACATGGTTAATCAGAATCCCCAACTGAGAGAGGAGGGAAGATACACCCTGCATCTGGTCCCGCAAGACCTCAGCTGAATGTGCCCTAAAGAATCAGTTGGCCAAATACAGGTATGCAAAGAGGCCCCACCTATGCAAAGTTGCTGCCACTGGGGTCAGGCACTTGTTGAAAGCTCGGAGGAAGGTGGTCAGTCCAAGTGGGAGAACTGTAAATTGGTAGTGGGCTCCATCCAGACAAAACCTGAGGAACCTCCGGTGACAGGGGTGAATGGTAACATAGAAGCAAGCATCTTTCGGGTCCAGGGTCATGAATACATCCCTCTTTCTGAGGGAGGGAATGACCTGGGATAGAGTAACTATGAAGAAGCGGTAATGTTTTAAATTTATTCAGTTCCTGCAAATAAAGAATGGGCCTAAACCCTTCTGGGTTTTTGTTCGTTTGTTTGCATCAGAACATATGGGGAGTAAAACCCCTAAAGTCAAGGATCCCTGGTTACTGGTTCAGTTGTCCTCATCTCAAGCTGCCAGACCTCTGCTTGTGGCACTCCTACCATCTCAGTGTCCTCTGGGCCCCTCATGTACACCACATATTGCCACAGCTTCGAGGCAAGCTATATGCAATAGATCCCAGAGATTGTGTCCAATACACACTGATCAGAGGTAATGGCACCCCATCTTTCCAGAAAGGGCTTCAACCAGTCCTGAAAGGAAGGGACCCCATGGGTAGGCTGCTGCTTAGTAGGGAAGGGCACCTGCTTCTGACCACGTTCTACAAACCCCAACAGGCGCAGGATTTCAGGGTAGCTCACCTGAGCCTGAAGGAACCAGGGGTAAAAGTACAGCACCTTCCCCACTTGGGAGAAGGCCAGTCTGCCCAGAGCACATAGACACCAGTAAGGGACAATAACGTAGAAAGGGCAGTCACCACCTTCAGTCCAATGGATTTGGCTGCATTGAGGTCTGTTTTAAGCTGTCTCAGCTCTTGGTGAGTGGAGGCTGTAAACAACCCCTCCTTATCAAAAGGGGGGGAGTTTTTTGACTATGTACTGGGCCTCAGGGGGGATAGGCCCAAGCAATGGAGCCAGGCATGCCTGTGGATGGTAACTACAGGTACCATCCCCTATGCCCATGACAAGGCCTTATCATAGGACACTGGTCAGTGATGTGAAAGCTCTGAGCCATCCCCAACTGCCATCTCCAGATGTGCCGAGACCCCCTTCTTGAAAGGCTGGTAACACCTGCTGTACCATGTCCCACAGGGTGAGGTTAAACCTAGCCATGAAGGCCAGGTACACCATTTCAATACGCAGAGGAATGAACTCTTCTGCTCAGTGCATCGATCCACTTCCTCTCCTTATCCATGGGCTGAGAAGGATACTTGCTCCCCCATAGACCTTTCTGCCACTACTGTGGCCATCAATGAGTTTGGGACGGAATGAGTCATGAGGAACTCGCGCACCACCAGGTACATCCTAAGAGTCTTAGGGTCCACGGTAGGCATGATGGCCAGCTGGCTCCAAATGTCCTCGTCTGCAGGGTCTGCTATTCCCTTCATCAAAGCGATAGCGATGTGCTCCTTCTGCCCTATAGCCCAAGTGTCAAAAAGGTGATAGAACTCCTAAGAATCTGGGTCACCCGAGGACACCCCCTCCATTGCTGCCATACAGGTCAGAAAGTCCTGGAACCCGCTCAGGTCAGTCAGGGGCCACAAAGTGACTCACCTCACGGACTGGAAAATCCTCCGGGTGCCGGTCCTGCATGTTGAGCCAACTGCACTCCAGCAGTGCTTCAAGAGTGCCCAACAGCCTGTGTCTGGCACCAAACAACAGTCCCTATGTGGTGCTGCATATCATAAGGCTGAGCAGCACGGAAGGCCCTGGTGCTCCTGGCAGAGAGTGAATCAGTACTGAGGGTCCAGGAAGCAGCCCTCTTGTCAGTGCTGGAAGAGTTGATGCCTTGAGCAGAAAAGGTATTGAGGGTGGAGCGGTGCTGAAAGATGGTGCCAAAGGCAACAAAACTGACAGGTGTGCTTTCAAGACTCTCCTCATAGACCTCTCAATGAAGTGGGGGAGATACTCCAAGGAGCCTAAGGCATTCTGAGCATCACTACTGGGTACCTACTTCTTCCACGTCCCAATCCACCCGTCCTCAGAACCAATAGCATCATCTACTGATCCAGTGAGCCTGGCACCCGAGGGAATGTGTCCTGTCTCTTAGATGAGATGTTTTCTTTGGATGCCACTGAATGCTGGATAGATGGCTCTAAAAGAGTGGGGGAACTGTTGGAAGGGACATTGGCACAGTATAGCTGATGCATATAAAAAGCAATGGCACCTACATGTAGGCCAAACATACACAGAGCAATAGAAGCTTCTACACTTGGAGTTAGCATAAGTGCAGCCATGCTAGATACATCAACTCTTGGCAGAGGAGAATAGGGGTGTCTCTACCAGTTCTTGGCAGCAGAAAATATGAACAACTGATACCAGCACAAAACAGGATGGCAGTTGTATTAATGAAGTGCATGCAAACGTAGTCTACAGCTCATTGTATTGTAAATGCAGGATCCCATTATTATTAACAAAAATAGTTATATTAATAAATAGTTGTATTAGTGAATTATATTAACCTAGTTCTTGGCTGAGGGAAGTAGAGAATCACTGTACCTGCAAAAGGATTTTGAGGTACATTACACCAACAATCCTGACAATCTAAATCGATGATAGTATTGTACTGTCCCAGGACAGACATGATGTAAGGTTTAGGGGCCAGAGATAGGCTGGCTTTGGCCAGTCTACCTGGATGTGGGCTGGCTTTGGCCAGTTCGGACGCTCGTTAAGGGTTGCTAAATGGGCTGTGTCTACCTGGAGGTGGCCTGGCTTTGGTCAGCAAAAATGCTCGCTAAAAGTTGCCAACTGGGCTGGATTAATCAGTAACGTAGTGTAGTAAACTTGTGCAATCAAGAACTATAAATAATGGAAGCAAATGTCAGTTGGTCCAGCTCCACCGCACCCAAGCCTCGTACTCAAGCCTCAGAACCCTGCAGAGAACTCATGACTGATCGCCATTTGGAACTCTTGCAGCGCTGGAGCGGTGAAATACTTATTGTTAGTGCATTTTGATTGCTTATCTGTAACCACTGAACTTTACATAAATAGAAGTTACATAAATGATGATTAAACGCAAATGCTCTTGTTGAATGCTATGTTAGAGACCCGTGCAGCAAAATGGACATTGAAGCCTGGATGGGGGAAAGGGAAGCTCACCCTTAGGTGTCACTACAACAAACTGAGTACTGAATTCACCTTGCATAATAAAGAGACTGTTTGCATTTTCTAGGATTAGAGGTATGTGGTTTAGAAAGAGTAGCTTTTCATTGGGTGCATTAACTAATGTGATAGGTTCTCCTTCCACCATGGGGGAATCACATTGACCATGCAAACGGAGGTCCTGCCCGGACCATCTCCATTTGCGTGTTCAGTGTGATTCCCCCCCATGATCAAGGGGACCGTCTCATCTGTCCCTCTACCGCGGCCCGGAATCAGCGGCGGAATTCCGGGCCGTGGTCAATGCGGGCGGGCGCTGCAGCCGCATTGGCTGCGGCACCCGCCCGTCTCCCAAGAGGGCGGGCGGCCTAGGGAGCATGGGGGGGCGGGGCTGTGCGGCCGCACGTTGAGCTGCGCATCCTGCCCCCTCCCCGATTCCCACTACTAGGAGGAACCTCACCTCCCCATCCTTCAACAGTTTTTCCAGTTTAAAATCCCATTTAGCACTGATGACAATTAAAACTACGGGCCTTTTTTTTAGGGTACTTAAGGCATAAAGTTCCCTAGTATTCCTATTGCCAAACTGAATGCATCCTTGTCCAGAAAACGTGTCTCTTGCAAGAAGAAAATATCAGTGTTGTGCTCAAATAATAGGTTTTGAAATTCTTTTTTGTTTTAGTTTAAACCGTTTACATTCAGGGTTACTAGTCTGACTTTATCCAATACCATTTACACCCATGGTTGGTTTTATGGCAGGACTCACCCCCAAGCTCAGTTTGGCAGGGAATTCCCTTGGAAACTTGCACTCAAATTAAATGTTTTAAATTTAACAATTAAACAAAAACAAGATATCAACATTTTACCTAGTTCACCCCTGTAGGGGATGAACAGCATAAAGAGGGTTTCTCTCATTGGTCTTCTCCCTAGATGATTCCTCTTTCTGCTCCAGTCCTCCCAACCAGCTAGTAAAAGGAAAAGAACAGCTTTTTCTCACCAGCTGTGTTATAGTTGCGGGGAGATTATCATAAGTACCTACCATCTGTAACCCAAACAAAGCTTTTAACCTGCACTTAAATATTTTTCATTTACGTATCATGTAGCCTTGGCATGTAGTTGACCATACAAAGCTTCCTCCTCTTACTCATTTTCCATTGTGCTTTTTGTTCTATTAATTTCAGCCCAATAAATTTGCTAGTTCAACTGTCTCCCCCCAGGGAGATGCGATACCAGAAAAGCTTCCAGGTCCCCCTTATCTGTGAAGATTTTTTTTCTTCCGTTGATTAGGATGGACAAATGAGCTGGATAACAAATCTGTGGTTGGAAACGTCTCTCTGCAAGGGTGCTCATGTACTTTATCCAGCCCTTCCTTTTTGTCATTGGGTATTTTCAGACGTTACGAGATCACGCTCAACTACGGGGAATTCCCATTTGGTGATCGTGGTTGTGTCACGTCTGTTGGGGGGAACGGAAGCTCACCGCCAGATGTTCACCCCCATGAATCATGGGGGGAAATCACATTGACCAATGCAAACGGAGGTCCTGTCCGGACCATTTTCGTTTGCGTGTTCAGTGTGATTCCCCCCCCCGTGATCAAGGGGACCGTCTCGTCTGTCCCCCTACCATGGCCCGGAATCAGCGGCGGGATTCCGGGCCGTGGTCAATGCGGGCGGTCGCTGCGGTCGCATTGGCCGCGGCACCCGCCCGTCTCCCAAGAGGGCGGGCGGCCTAGGGAGCGTGGGGGGGGGGCGGGGCTGTGCGGCCGCACGTTGAGCTGTGTGGCCCTGCCCCCTCCCCGATTCCCCGCCGGGATCAGCTGGCACGTCTGTTGGACGTGCCGGTTTGATCCCGACGTGGGATCAATGCATGATTCCGTGACGGGGCCAATACAGGTTACTGTCCAGGAGTAGGGAGTTCCCAGCCCTAGCTCCTGTACCTACGCTGCCCCTCTCTCAACTGAGCCTAGGCCTTTTGTAGGCCCCGAGCATGCTCAGTTCACCAGGTCCCCACTCTCTCCATACTTGGAGCGCAGAGAGGGTTACAGAGCTCTACTGAGTATGCCCCAGCACGTACAGCTCTAAATAGCTCTGAAGCCTCCACTGGGCATGCTCCCTGGCTCTAGCTTGGCTATTCCTTTACTGGGCTAATGTCCAACCGAGGCTGCCTTTGCCAGGGCCTGGCTTCCCCAGACTCACGCATACGCACAGCCTTCCAGCTGGCCCTCAGGCCCCTCTTAAAGGGACTGCAGCCTTGGAGGGCTGCACCCTGCCTACACAGAGCTTTTTCTGGAAGCAATGCATGGACTTTCTTTTGGGTCAAGCATTTGACTGGCGAGAATAGGGGGTGGTGGGTTCATATTTTTTTTTTTTTAAAGTATTTATTATTTTATATATATATATATATATATATATATATATATATATATATATATATATATATATATATATATATATATATATATATATATATTGTATATGGTCTGTCATGTTGTAATCTGCCCTGAGCTTTAGGGGAAGGGCAGGATACAAGTTTAAATAAATAATAAATAGATAAATAAATAAATGCATACAAAAAACCTCTATCTCCTATGAACAGAGTGCAAGGCATGTTTTGTCCTATCAGCTTAGCGAGTGCCATTTCCTTTGAGAGACTATTCTAAAAATCAATAGATTTCACTTTCAAGGAACTTTTTATGTGATCAGTCTCATTTTTGTTACATTTAATTCCATTTCTCCTAATGCGATTTGAGTGTTAATGAATTTTCTGAAAGAGATTCCTTCACAAATGCACCATAAACATATGTGGCATGCATCTAGGTATCTTTGGACTATTTTATATAATCACAACATTGAGTGACACTATTTGATGACCTACAATAGAAAAACACCACCACCACAAATAGAAGTTTTAAGAAATAGATATTTTTGATACCAGCATGAGACACCTAACAGGGGCCTAATTTCCAGATAAGTGCTCAGCCTTTCTGAAAATGAGTCCCTCTTTAGGGTGTTTTCAGACGTTATGGGCGGCCGGTTCACCACAGTGGATTTCCGGTGGGGGTGAATGAAACAACCACGCCCCGGGGCAAATAAAAGCCCCGAACAGACATGACGGGACCGGGACCACGGCCGGGAATCGGGCCGCCAGATCACGGACCTGGGCAGCACAACAGATATGACGCCGATTCCCAGCTGTGGTCAAAACACCCAGAATCCACCGGGCAGGGGCGGGACACAGACATGACCGCCTGAGGGCAAACGAAGCCAAAAGGCACAAAAGGGAACGCCCGCACAAGGGGGGCACGGGCGCCCGGACAACACACAAGGCACAACGGGAGCAAGGGGGGGGAACCGCAAAAGGGCAGGGCAGGACACAGGCATCAGCAACTCCCACCCCCACAGCAGCACATTCCGCACAGGCGCCCCCATAGCAACACAAGCAGTCTCGGAAAGGGGGGGGGCGGACCTCGGGACCGAGGCACAGTGGGGGTCCGCAATGCACAGCGAGCCGGGCGGGAACAGTCCAGGAGGCACACGGAGACCCCACACCCGCAGAGGGGCCGAGGGAAGGCAACCATGGAGGGGAACCTGGCTGTGGAGGCAGATCAGGGGGCGGGGCTCAGAGGGGGCCCGGGGCCACAGGCAGGGGCAGCACCACTCCAGGAAGCAGGCTTCACAGCAGCACAACAGAGACATCAGGGAGGG
>QEPC01002186.1:2305297-2341474 GCA_003113815.1 Sphenodon punctatus | reverse complement strand
GGAGGGACCACCTCAGGATGGACAAGCTCACCCTGCTGTGCCTAGCGGAGCTCCTGACGCCCTGGCTGGAGCGACAGCACACCTCCATGAGGAACCCCATCCCCATGGTCCAGTGGGTGGCCATAGGGGTCTGGGTCCTGGCAATGCCCGACTCCTGCCGGTCCGTGTCCCAGCACTTTGGGGTCGGGCTCACCACAGTAGTCTGTATCCTCCGGGATGCGTGCGAGGCTGTGGAGGGCGTGCTCCTGGACAGAACGATCCAGCTGGTGGACCAGGAGGCCGTGATGGCGGGGTTTGCGGCCGGAGGCTTCCCCAACTGCATGGGAGCCGTGGACGGCACCCACGTCAAGATCCTCCGTCCCTCCGCAGGGGAGGCTGCAGAGTATGTGAACCGGCACGGGTACCACTCCCTGCAGCTGCAGGTGGTTGTGGATCACCGGGGCCGGTTCATAGACATCTTCACGGGCAACTCCGGCCGCGGTCACGACGCCCGGATCATGACCATCTCCCCCTTCTATGCCTGGATGTTCCGGGGGGATTTCGCTGACATGGGTATGTCCTGGATCGAGGGGGTGCTGATGCCCCCCTGTATCCTGGGGGACCCTGCCTACCCTCTCACCCGCTGGTTGATGAAGGTCTACCCTATCGCACGGACCCCTGCGGAGGTGCTATACAATACCCGCCTGTGCTCCAGCAGGACCGTGGTGGAGCGAGCCTTTGGGGTCCTCAAGCAGCGCTGGAGGACTCTCGCTGGGCGCCTAGACTACACTGTGGAGACCTCCGCCCTGGTGATCGGGGCCTGCTGTGTGCTCCACGTCTGCGAGAACGAGGAGGCAGACCTGGAATACCCAGAGCCCCACAGGACCCTCAGTCCCATGCCCCTGTACATGAACGTCGAGAACCCTAGGGAGTACCATTATGCCAAGCGCATCCGGGACGCCCTTGTGAGGCATATTGCCCGGGGTGCCTGGGAGTGAGGGGCTCCCCTCCCTGGCCCACGCACTGGGGTTCCCGGTGCCAGCCCCTGTCGGGTTGGGCCCCCCCCCTTGTCACCCACATACGGGCCCTGGAGGCATACATGTGTGTATACATTTATTTCACCCGCGTGTACATGACCCCTCCACCTCTCCCTCCACCCCTGTAGTCCCCTGCCCCCTCTAGTGCCTCCCTCACACCGCCCTCCCTCTCCCTCCCCGTCCCCCCCCTTTTCCTGGGTCGGCCCCGTGAGCGCCCGGTGTGGGCCATGGATCCCTGGGAGCTCCCCTCCCCCCGGCTGTCTGTGTTCCCAGCAGTGTCCTGGGCCTCCTCCAGGTCCGGCAGGGGGGGCGGTGGTTGGTTGGAGGGGGGGCCGGGACCCAGGGGGCCCCCCGTGACGGCTGCACCCTCCTGAGGCTGGGGGGCACCGGGAGGGGGATGCGCGGCCCCTGGGGGCGGGGGGCCGGCAGGGGCACTTGTGCAGGGGGCGGGGGCACTGAGGGGTCTGGCATGGGGTCCTGGGCAGGCAGGATGCCCGGGGGCGCAGCTGCCATCACAAAGGTGCACATTGTGCTGGCGTGCAGGAGCAGGGAGGTCCCAATATCGTGGGACCTATCCATCTTCGCAGAGTGCTCCCACCATGCCTGTGATGTCCTGCTCCAGCCTCCCGAGCGCCTCCACCTGTCTGCTGTGCTCCTGGAGCTGCTGCCTCCGCTCCAGGTGCACCTCGGCCTGCATCCTCTGGTCCCTCGCCTCTGCCCGCTCCAGGGACCACTCGATGGCCGCCTCCATCCAGTCCACGGCCGCTATCATCCTCTCCCCGTTCCTCCGAGGTCCAGACAATCTCCTCCGCCTGGTCCTCCCTCCTCCTGTGGACCCGTGCCCGGTGCTCCCTCATGCACTGCGATGGGGCCATGGGACCTGGGGATGCTGGCTGCCGGGGTTGCCCTGAGGGTACGGGACCGTTAGTCCGATCTGACCCTGGCCCCTGGCGACGATGGGGCAGGGGCCCCGTGGGCCCCCTGGGCGTCTCGCGGGGTCCCTCCCCAACCCTGGACCCGACCCCTCTCACCGCCTCTGACTGTCCGGGGACCCCCTCTCTGCACCCCGGAGTGCCCTCCCTACCGGGCCACCTGCCTCACCTAGTTCCTGCGCCTGCTGGTGGGTCTCCTCGGCAGCTGCCTGCTTGCTCGCCGGGGTCTGGTCCCGGGGTGTCCCGTGGCCTGCGGGCGAGTAGGGGGGGTTGTGGGTGTTTGGGTGTGCAGCTGGCCAACCTGGGACTGGGCCCCCTCCTGCCTTGGTATTGGGGGGCTGGGGCTCGATTTGGGGCTGGGCCTGACCCATCCATCCCCCCTTGGCCCCTGCCCCCGTGGGCCCGGTCCCTCACCCCTCCGGGTCGCCCGCTTACCCTCAATGTCGGTCTTGGATCCTTCCGAGGCCGGTCCCTCGGTGTGGGAGTGGGGGTGCTCCCCCATGGACCACTGGCTGAGGGTGATGAGGGTGCCGGCCTCGGACTCCGCTTGCCCAGCCTGGGGGTGGGTGCTTTCCGGGCTGCTGTCCGGGGGTGGGGCCGGCAGGTGCCGGGGGACCCTGGGCTTTTCTCCTGGGGGTCTGGGGCCCTGGAGCTCGTGTCTACCAGTGAGGCAGTAAGGGGAGGGGGTACCTCGGCCCGTTCCCTGCCCTGGACCACAGCGCACCCGATGAGTCGTGGGGCGACTATGGATCCCTTCATATGCAGGATGCGGTCCAGGGCATCGTAGAATGGGGCGGTCCGGGCTCCATGTCCGGACCGCCTATTGTTGTCCCGGATGGCCTTGTACCCCCTCTTCAGCTCCTTGGCCTTTGAGAGGCACTGTGCTGCTGTGCGCTGATGCCCCGCCGCCTCCATGTCCCGCACTATGTTCTGGTAGACATGCTCGTTTCGCTGGTTGAGCGCGAGCTCCAGCTGATACTCCAGGGTCCCCTATATCCTAATGAAGTCCCGGGTCTCCTGGAGGCCCCACTGGCCCCCTCTGTGGTACGGCTTCCTCCCTCTTCTCCACTGTGGTTCATCCTCCTCCTCCTCCGCCCGGGCTGGTCCGGTGTCCTCCGGGGACTCGTCCACCCGGGCGCTCTTCCGTGTCTGCGGGAGGCAAGGGGTAGGGGGTTAGGGTTTGGTGCGTGAACTGGCCTCTTGCATGATGCCCCCTTCCCCCTCCTCCCTGGCGGGAGCCCGGGCTTACCCCGTGCCCCCCCGGTGCCCCTGCTCCCCTGCCCTTGTTTCCCCTTACCCGCTTCCTGGGTACCTCCTCCGGTCCCATTCCGGCTGCTGTCCCTGGGGCGTCGTGTCCTGCCTGCTGCTGCAGGTGTTGTCCCTGCACCTCCTCCATGGTCAGCATGTTCCCCCTCCTCTGCCTGCGCTCCCTCCACCGCTGCCCCTGCCTCCTCATCCTCCTCCACCGTCGCTCTCTCGCCCACCGCTCTCTTCCACCTCCCTCCTTGCTCCATTCCGCCACGCTTCCCTGCTGCAGATTTCCCTTTAAATCTCCCTCCGGTTGTTGTGTTGTTGCTAGTTGTCTGGCAGCAACGCTGCGTGCATTGTCCACGGCTGGGGATCATTTTCTTTGTTTCCGCCCGGGGATTGACGCCCAGACGTTACTTTTTTTTGGTTCCCAGTGGGGATCTCTTTGACCACGCTTCCCAAGATTTTGTGCCGGCTAGCCCTGGAAGCGTGGTTGAAATTGACCCCATGTGGGTATTGAGTGTGGTGAACATCTGGCGGCCGCATAACAGACGTTCAGGGCTCTTTGGCCCCGCTGCGGGATTGAGCGTGGTTGAGCGTGATCTCGTAACGTCTGAAAACACCCTTAGAAGTCTCCAGTAGGGAGAGTTGGGTACTGCCACTTTGGGTGCGGTCACAGTTCGGGGTTGGGGAGGCTCTGCCTTGTCCGGTTTGCTTGGAGTTTCAATTAGTCTTGCCCATCAAAAACAGAGTCTGTGCTTGGAGTTGTGCAGGTGACCAGCTGTCAACTAGATCCATACCAGTCCTGGCTGATGAAAGTTAGCCTGGAGACACTGGGGACCTTGCTGGCTCGGGTTGCTGTCTCCCTTCTCAAAACAGTGATTGTCCGACCCCTGCTCAAGAAAACATCTCTTGATGTTGACTCCCCTGCCAGCTATCACCCTGTCTCTAATCTTTCCTTTTTAGGGAAGGTTACTAAACGGGTGGTTGCCTCTCAGCTTCAGGCACATCTTGATGTTATTGGATTTCCAGACCCATATCAACCAGGAATTTGTCCTGGACATGGTACTGAGACTACGCACTTGTGTCCTTCGTTGATGACCATCGCTTGGAAATCGACAAGTGTAATGGTACCCTGTTGATTTTGTTACATTTTTTGGCAGCCTTTGATACAGTTGATCATGGGGTGCTGTTCAGACAATTGCATGACCCAACAGGGGTTCGTGGGACTGCTCAAGTGGTTCCATTCATTCCTGACTGGAAAAACCCAGAGGGTGGTGATAGCCGGTGGCTCATCATCCCCTCGGGCAACCCCTTGTGGGGTCCTGCAGGGTTCCATCTTGTCCCTACTTCTGTTCAATCTTTATTTGAAGCCCCTGTGCAAGATTATTCAGAGATCTGGAGTCAAGTGCCATCAGCAGATGACACCCAATTCTCTCTCTTTCATCTGACCCAGGTTCTGCAGTCTCGGTGCTCATCCAGTGCCTGGCTGCTGTTGGGGACTGGATGGGGGCAGGCTGATTGAAACTGAATCCAGATAAGCCTAAAGTGATGATGGTTGGCTGATCATGTGACCTTGGGGATACAGGAACCCCTGTTATTGATGGGGTTTGGCCTCCTTTGGTCACTCAGGCTCGCAGACTTGACGTGCTCTTGGATTCACTGCTGCACCTTGATTACCAGGTTACAGTGGTGGTCAGAAGCGCTTTTCTCCAACTTCATCTGGTGAGAAGGTTTTGACTTTTTTTATTCAGATTCGGATTTGGTCACCTTCATCCATGCCTTTATAACCTTGAAGCTAGACTACTGAAATGCGCTCTACGTGGGGCTGCCCTTGATGGCTGTTCGGACACTGCAGTTGGTGCAGAAGATGGCAGCCTGCCTTCTGTCGGGGGTGGGTTGTGGAGAGCACATTACAACAGTGCTTCAGAGTCTGCAGTGGCTGCCAATAGCTTTTTGGGTATGATTCAAAGTGCTGGTTTTGACCTATCAAGCCCTAAACAGCTTGTGCCAAAGGTTTCTGAAAGACCACCTCTTCCCTTACATTCTGATGCAGTCTTTGAGGTTGGCTGGGAGTGCCCTCTTGTGGGTACCATCTGCCTGTGAAGTTTTAACAACAAGGGCATGCGGAGGGGTGTTCTCAGTGGATACCCCTCGCGTGGGTTTAGGTGGAACTCTTGGTGATCCACCCAAGCCCGAGCCTGCTAGTTTTCCAGAAGGGATGTTAGACCTTTTTGTTTGGCCAGGCATTTAGCAGGCAGGGATAGGTTTGGGGGGGTTGGGTGGAGGGGTTAGGGGAAAAGTTGGTGTATGAGGGAGTTAGGGGATTTTTACAATTTTTTTTTTTAGTTTTATGCTTAGATATTTTGTAAGGTGCTCCAAGTTTAATCAGGAAGCGTGAGGAAAAATTAGAATGAATGAAAAAATAAATAAAAAAGTCATCCAATAATCACTAGGGACTTTTGAAAATGTCTGTTAATACTTCAGAACAGACTACATTGGAGATTGTCTTTAGTGACATAAATCAAATAAGGGAACAAGACTCTAGTGTGAGCAAAATTACTTTGTTAGGCATTTGAAAAGAAGCTTTCTGTTGCTCAGCAACAGTTCATTTCCTGCTAAACAAAAAAATCAAAATTAAAATCACAGTATTAAATTGTACGACAGTATATGCCTCATACGCTTCCAAGGTGAAGCACGATTACAGTCTGAAACTGGTAACACTCCTTGTTTTCGTTGCTGTACACTCTTGGTAAATTCAAACTACAATTGTAACCCCTCTCCAATATAATTACATAGATTTAAGTGCAATATGATGACTGCAAAAGGAAATGCATAGCATTTAGAAGGGAAACAAGTAAGTCTCAAACAGATGAAATAGAAAACATATCATGTAGCAGTCTTTAGAGGGGGAAAAAAAACAAAGATTAAAAGCAAAATAATTTAAAAAAAACAAAGTCAAAACCTAGACAAAAAAAAATCATAGGAGACTGATTTTTAAAAAAAAATTAAATAATAATCAAAACTAGTCAAAACAGGAAAACAAAAGGAAAAAGAAATACAAGAATGAGATAAGAAAAACTATTAGTACATTGCACAATTCTTTGAAGTCCATTATCACTTTACCTTCTCTGTAGACTTTTTCAATTGCGATGACTCATAATCTTTCTTTGTTTCTAAAATTCTTTTTACAAGTCCACCTGTCAAGATCAATTCAACATGTCTATCAGTATCACTTATTGACTCTAAAAAGCCTATTCTAAAAAACTCATCAGAAAAACTAAACTAAAACCTGGTCACTTAATTCAGATTAGTAAAAACTGATCTTCAACATATTATAGCAAAACATACTGCATCACATCTATACATTTTTATATTTATTTATTTAATTTATTTATTTAAAATTCTTATACTCCACCCTCTCAGACCACAGGCAAATAAAAACAAAACAACAATAATAATTCAATTAAAATATAACATAATATAAAATCCTCCCATCTCCCCCCCCCAGCCCCCCATCCCATTCCTCCCTCACCCATCCCCTCCACCAAATGCCTGGTGGGTCAGGTCTTACAAGCCCGATGAAAAGTCAGCAGGTCTGGGACCAGGCGAGCCTCCTCCGGGAGGGAGTTCCACAGCCAAGGTGTGGCCACCAAGAACACCCTTTCCATAATGACCTTCAAGGAGGCGCCCCAGCGAACTGCAGGGGCCGAACCAGGATCCGGGGAGTGAGGCGGTCCCGCAGATAGGTTGGGTCAAGGCCGTGTAAGGCTTTAAAGGTGAGAACCAACACCTTGAATCGGGCCCAAAAGAAGAATGGCAGCCAGCGCAGAGAACGGAGTACTGGTGTAATGTACTCCCAGTGACCCAACCCCGTAAGGAACCAAGCCGCCACATTCTGCAGCCTCTGGACTGTCACCAAGGGTAGCCCCATGTAGAGTGCATTGCATTAGTCCAGTCTCGAGGTAACAAAAGTATGAATGATGGTGGCCAGGTCTGAGTCCGAGGTATAAGGCTGAAGCCGCCGAACCAGATGTAACTGGCAGAAAGCCCCCTTCACCACCATCTCCACCTGGATTTCCAAGCGGCGCTGGGAATCCAGGAGCACCCTTAGACTCTGCACTTGGGAGACCAGTGGGAGTCACACCCGCTGCTCTCCCCACCAACATTACCTCCATCTTGTTGGGATTCAGTTTCAGTCGGCTCTGCCCCATCCAGTCCCCCACAGCCGTCAACACTGAGAAAGCACAGAAACTGCCGGGCCTGGGTCCGATGAAAATGAGAGGTACAGCTGAGTGTCATCAGCATATTGATGACAACTCACTCCGAACCACCTCACGACCTCGTCTAATGGCTGCATGTACACGTTGAACAAGTGTGGGGACAGAATAGAACCTTGCGGGACACCACATGAGAGGCAACGGGAGGAAGAGGACTTATCCCCCAGCACCACCCATTGAGTCCTACTGGCTAGGTAGGAATGGAACCATTGTAAAATCATCCTACCCAATCCTGCCCGGTCCCACAAGCGAGTCACCAACAGCTCATGATCAACCGTGTCAAAAGCTGTCAAGAGATCTAATAACATCAGTAAGGTTGAACATCCCTGGTCCCTCTCCTGGCGCAGGTCATCGACAAAGGCCACAAGTACAGTCTCAGTGTCATACCCTGGGCAAAAAACAGACTGGGAGGGATCTAGAAAGCTGAGGCTATCTAGATGCTCCTGGAGCTGCTGAGCGACCACCCATTCAATAACTTTCCCTAAAAAGAGAAGGTTAGAGACTGGCTGATAACTGGTGAGCGAATCAATGTCAAGCGATGGGTTTCTTGAGCAGAGGCCGGACCTCCGCCTCCTTCAAAAGATCTGACAGTCTGTCCTCCTGAAGGGAGGTGCTGATCACCCCCACCAGCAACAGCCATAATGTCTCCAGGCAGGCCTTGACCAATCAGAACAGGCACGGATCCAATTCACAACAGGTGGCCCTAACCACCCCCAGAACATCCATAGCCCCCGCTGGCAGCACCTCCTGAAACAGATCCCGTGAAACCAGACCAGGCGGGGCTTCCTGTTTGAGTCTCCTCCTGCAGAAACTACAGCACCAAAGTCGTGAATCCGAGCGATCTTATCCACAAAGGAGTTGACAAACATCCTCATGGTCATTGCACAGCATGCCAAGCATACCAGTAATCGGTGTCAATGCGCTGCATTCATATGCTTTATCGTGTTTGAAAGCCACAGGCACATATAATCCCATGCTCAGAAGACAGGCAACTTATCAAAAGCCAAGCAGTATGTCAGTGGCAAAATTTAAGTTCTATCAAGATACTATATTTGTTCTCCCTTAATGAACACATATCAGAAGTTTAATTTCTGTTCAGTATTATTATAAACCCACGAGGACAACAATTTGTTTCAGAAAACATGTGTGCTCATTACAAAACGTTGAGCAGATGGGAGTTTCCAGGTTTCCCAAATTAAAATCAATGCATGCTGTAAACTTACCAATAAGACTAAATCCCCAGGAAAAACGTAATTCAAAACCACCAAAACCAAACTAAATAAACTTTAGCTGTTCTAAAGACTTCCTGCATGACACCGTCTGCCCTTAGTTCTCTCCAACTTGTATCTTGGCAAAATTAACAAACTTCATTCATCACAATGGGGCCGATCCCACGCTTTGTGAATCCCATGTGTGCATGTACACGGTTTCTGTGAGACACAACGTGCCTGCAATAAGAAGCCACACAGCTGCACGTGGATCCACAGGGCTTGGTAAGAGCCCCAATGTCAGCAAGAATTACTTAGTCACTGAAGCAGAGTTCTAATGCTTGCTAACAGGATTAGTCTCTATTCCTAAACAGATCTGGACATCGTGTTACAATAGAAGAATAAGTAAAATAAAAAAATTATAAAAATAAAATACCTTGTTTTCTCTCTATATATTCGCTGACACAGACTACCATGATTTCCTAAGATTAAAATAAAAATGCAATATAAAGGATCAAGGAAAGACAAAAACAAAAAAGCCCAACAACTTACCATGCTTCTCAACCCCATCCAGCTCTGCTGATGTCTCCTGTGCAAAAATGGGTAAAAACTAGAAGTTATTAAATGCTTACAATATTGTGATCTGAAGTATCTCAAAGTAGGAAATTGCTCAGACACAGAGTTTTTGACTTGAATGAATTTTCTCTCTCTTCACTGACAGGTGATTGCAGGTTTCCCCACATTCCTTGCTGAGTGAAGGCAGGCTAACAGTGGGCAGCCAGTCTGGAAAAAGGAATGCCCTCATGTACAAAAACACCTGTATATACTCCAAAACTAGACAATATACTATTTCCTCTAAAACAAATAGAAAACAAAACAAATAGCGAGGGAGGAACCTAACTACGAACAAGGAGAATAGGCTGCTCACTTACTGTTGTAGACACATCTTTGGGAGAACCTTTGTCACAAAAGCAAATAAGCAGAAAAAAGGGTATCTACTTTTCATTGCCTAGTGAATGTGTGCATCAAGGACCATGCGACCATCTTACATATTTCATCAGAGTGTGTCTGTAACCATGAGGCCCAGGAAGTGTCTGAACNCATTCCTTGCTGAGTGAAGGCAGGCTAACAGTGGGCAGCCAGTCTGGAAAAAGGAATGCCCTCATGTACAAAAACACCTGTATATACTCCAAAACTAGACAATATACTATTTCCTCTAAAACAAATAGAAAACAAAACAAATAGCGAGGGAGGAACCTAACTACGAACAAGGAGAATAGGCTGCTCACTTACTGTTGTAGACACATCTTTGGGAGAACCTTTGTCACAAAAGCAAATAAGCAGAAAAAAGGGTATCTACTTTTCATTGCCTAGTGAATGTGTGCATCAAGGACCATGCGACCATCTTACATATTTCATCAGAGTGTGTCTGTAACCATGAGGCCCAGGAAGTGTCTGAACCTCTCAGGAAATGGACTAACTTTCTCCAACAAATCCACCTCATAAGTCTTATAGGCCATTGTGATGTAGAATCTGACATGCCTAGTTATGAGAGATATAGATGCATTTTTCCCCTTGAAGAACATGACCATGAATTAGGATACTGGCTTCTGAAAGAGCTCTATGTGTTTTAGGTAAATCTCCTGGAGAGCTTGTGCCATTCAACTTTCCTGAAATGTCTGCAATTCCAGTCCTGATACCCTTTGAAATACAGTAATGATCACTAGGAAAGACACCTTTGGGGCTAGGGACCCTAAAACGGCTCAAGACTTTCTCGAGTGGATCAAAAATAGATTCATTAGTTCAAGCTCAAGGTAGAGAATATGTATTTTTCTAAATTACACGTACTATCATTTAACGCACTAGTAGAATTTGTTTTTCCTCTATTCCTTTGTGCATCTCATTTATTTGTTTTTTGCTCCAAATATTTTCGTATTAGCTGACCGTTTGTATGATCGAAATCATCCTTTTTAGTAAAATTCATGTCTTTTAAAAACTTTTGACCCTGTCTTGATTTCCTGCATAGGAAAGGTCTGAATGAAGAGTCAGTTAAACCTAGGATGAGAATTTTCCTCACAGAAATTCTTACAGCGTGGCGGAAGCTGTCCCCTCCCTCACCATCAGCACTACTGCCGGTAATTTCACCACTGAGGAGAGGGAGGGTGCTTTCCACAGATGTTCCTCAGTTCAGGGATGCTGAAATCTGAAATAGCTGAGGTGCACCCAAGCTGAGGAACTGGTCAGTTCAGAGTCAGTCAGGGGAAGGGAGAACAAGTGGAGGGAGGAGGAGAATGGAAGAGGGGTGAGCAGGGGCTGGGCTGGCTGTGGTTGAGTGGATGGAAGGTAGCAGCGGCGAGGGGCCAGGTCAGCAACTTCAGGAAGGTCTTGCCCCTTGCTTTTTATGTCCTGACAGGGTCTGGGATGGGTGCCAGTGCACTAAAAGCAAGGAGAGGGGATGGAGGAGGGGTCAGGGCACAAAAGCATGGGTTCTTATGGAGGAACTCAGCCAATTAGGATGGTTTTAGGGTGCCTTCTCCAGGCACCCTAAAACCAAATCAGAGCCCATAGGAACAATCTCTCTTCTTGCACTCCCTTCTTTAGGAGAAAGGTGGTGAGGGGAGGAGGCAGATGACACAGCAGCAGCCTGGAACCTGTCTGGTCCAGTTTGGAGGCTGCTGCTGCAGAGAGAGCACTGGATTTCTCCACTTTGGTGAGTAATTTCTTTTACTTTTATTTTTATTTATCCCCCCCGATAAATAAAAATAAAAGTAAAAGAAATTACTCACCAAAGTGGAGAAATCCAGTGCTCTCTCTGCAGCAGCAGCCTCCAAACTGGACCAGACAGGTTCCAGGCTGCTGCTACAAAAGGAGTGGGGGGGGGGGCCTACTCCTTTTGTAGTTCTTCACTATGGTACAGCCCATTTTAATTGTTCCCCCTCCCTGAGTGATTTTTAAAAAAAAATTAATATTTTGGATTTATTTTTTAGGTTGTTTGGGTTTTTTTCTGTGGCTATTTGGTTGTTTGGATATTTTTAATATATTTAATTTTTGGTTTGGATATTTTGTACATTGACTTTTTGATATATTTTTTTAAACAATTTTATATTTTTCTTTTTGATTTCCCCCCCCAATGTTTGCATTGTTTGTATTTAGTTTGGATACTGGATATTTGCCTTAGATATTTTGTGCATTGACTGAGTGAAGCAGGGAAAAAGTGCAAACAGAATTTAAGTTTTTCCAAAAGCTTTACTTGCAGACTTTATTTTATTAATTATTAACTATTAATTATTATTATAAGCATTTGTATAGCACCAGCTACGTGCCTGGTGCTTTACAGAACAATAAGATAGATGTGGTTCCTGCCTACGGCTTACAATCTAATAGACACGGAGGGGGGAGACAAGGAGAGGGAACACAGGGAAAAACATGGGATAAATAA
This sequence comes from Sphenodon punctatus, assembly GCA_003113815.1. Lineage (NCBI taxonomy): Eukaryota > Metazoa > Chordata > Lepidosauria > Sphenodontia > Sphenodontidae > Sphenodon > Sphenodon punctatus. The sequence continues at coordinate 2,329,351 of QEPC01002186.1, read as the reverse complement.
CATTCAGCGGATGCGAAGTCTCAGGTGAACGTGCTTGGCTTGGTTGCAGTTAGGGAGGAGTCTGTCTTACCCTGGCCCCTGGGTCAGTTCCCCCCCCTCCCCCTGTCCCCGGTGTGCCGTGTGTGTTGTCCATCCTGCTGTGTTCCCCCTTCCCTTCCTTTCCCGTGCGGGTGCGCGCGCGCCCGGGCGTGTGTTTGTGCTGTGTGTTCCACTGTGCCCTCGCTTCTCTGTGCCTGTTGTGTATGCTGCCTGGGCGGCTCTTCTCCCTCTTCCCCCTCCCTTCCCATTTCCCTTGTGTGGGCGTTCCCTGTAGGTGCTTTTTGGCTTCCTTTGCCCTCAGCCAGCCATGTCTGCCTCCCGCCCCTCCCCTTTGACTATGGCCCAGGATCGGCATAACGTCTGTTGCACTGCCCCGGGTTGTGGTGTGCCGGTCCGATTCCCTGCCGTGGTCCCGCTCCCGTCTCGTCTGTTTGGGGCCTTTCTTGACCGCGGGGGGTGGTTAGACGGGTCGCCACCGCTGGGAATCCACTGTGGTGATTCGGACGCCTGTAACGTCTGAAATCACCCAAAGTTATAGCCCTAGCAATCGCCCCATCCAGTGATAAAACTTGAGGGGATCCATTGATTTTTTCTTGGGGTCCCACCGAACCGGCTAAATGGGTATCGTTCATGGTCTGCAGATTACTATTAACATAAATTTTAGCTATACGTACCCCTCTGTCAAACAGAATGTTACTAGCATCCCAAATACTATCAGGCAAAACAGTTTCTAAAATAAATTACACACTTAAAAATCCCCCTGTTTCTTTGCAAAATCATTATATCCTTAACATCCCCAGGGTTGCATGAAAGATGGAGGAGAGCTCTTAGATGTCTAGCCACCACGTGAGGGGTGGTCCATTGAGGGACATGACCCATGAGGATAGGATAAACAGAAAATGCCACTGCATTCCTACAGTAACGAACGTTATCATCCCTCCTCTCCCCCAACACCTCAGAGCTCCTCTGGCAATGAGATAAAACTGTCTCTGGGCCAGCTCTGTACATCCGCAGTTTAAAATTATTTTTCTTTATAGGTTTACCTCTTTCATGGCTCCCCCAGAGTACACATAGTTTATACCTTTCTTATTTCCTTCAATAGTCTTAGTTAAAATACTAAGTTGGGCATTTATATGCTGCAAAGTTTTACAGATAAGGGCTGTTTGTTCAGCCATCGAATGAGCCCAGTTCTTATCCATGGAGCAATTTCCAGTCAATACATGAGGCTGCTGGGCACTTATGGCCGGAGATGTAACTAGGGATTCTGGGGAAGAAGAACCACACAGGGAGCCTAGCCTTCTCTTCCGTGGTTCCCCACAATCCTTTCATGGGGACTGACCTCCTCTCTCAAGGCCTTCGCACTCCTCGGGATTCAGAACCGCATATCAATTTGTTCATTGTATGCCTGATTCCGAGGGTCCCCCCTTGACCAAAACCTCCTCTTTGTTCGTAGATCCCAGAAAGAACTTCTCAAGCTTCCTTTGTTTAGTCGGGGGGCGGGGGACTAGTCCTTCCCCCAGAGGTTTCTGCCTTAATTTCGCTGGCATTCCTGCCCTGCCCTGACCATAGAAAATCAGAAAGGAAACAAAAACTCATGGCAGCTCCTGTGGCTCCCGCTGGTGGCAGTGTCGACTTAATTTTATACCCCGGTCGGGGTTCCAAAGCACTAGCTCTGCCCCTCTCACCACCATTCCAACTCAGGGGCTCGCTGCTCTCTCGCAGCTCCTCTGTGCGACTCCGGCTGCCGCTGTTTTCCACCACATGCCGGTGTCCGCTTAATTTTATACCCCAGTTGGGGTTCCAAAGCACTAGCTCCGCCCCTCTCACCACCATTCCAACTCAGGGGCTCGCTGCTCTCCCAATAGCTCCTCTACACGACTCCGGCCGCCGCTGTTTTCCACCACCCATTGTGACTGTTGATTCTTCTCTCATGCAATCGAAATTGGCCACTGTTGGAGGACAGGATGCTGGGCTTGATGGACCATTGGTCTGACTCAGTATGGCACTACTTATGTTCTTATGTTTTAGGTAAACTCTTATTTTATGATCACTTACTACTAGGATGCCCACCATGTTAATGTTTTCTAGTAATTCCTTCTTGTTGGTTGGGATCAGATCTTTTAAACAGACTATAATCAGAAGTGGGCAAATGAAGGCGCCACACTTCTGCTGTGGCTCTTGGAAGCAATCCTCAGGGTCACTGAGGATTTGCCTTTCCTGCCTCCTCCACATGCTAGCAGGGGCTGCCCTGTGTTGGACATTTGCAAAAGTGTATGCAGTGCTAGATGGCCCCTCCTGGCTCATGGAGGAAGCAGGAAAGGTGAGTGACCAGCGCTGGACAGTCCATAGTGATATGTGATGGAGGCAGGATAGGTGAGCAGTGTGAAAGGTGAGCAGCAGGTGAGGGATAGGCTGAGGTAGGGGCAGGCACAGGCAATAACCCTGGGGCAGCGAGTGTGATTCTGTGAGACATTCTGTATGTGACTGCATGGGAGCATGTGTGCATGCATGCACGAAAGGTGCACAGCAGCTGCAGGCAACATATTGGGTAGGGGGCAAAGGGGCATGCTGGTTAGCAGTACCTGCTTCCAGGGTGGGGTGGGAGGGCAGGGTAGGTGGAGGGATGGGGACAGAGAAAGGAAAATTGGGCTCTTACCTCTGAATTTTCCTTCTGCGGGGGATCCTCCTGGACGGCCAGTCAGGACAGTAGGGTAGATCCCACCCACTACCAGTAGGAGACAGACAATCAATTTTTGAGGAGCATGCTCATAGGGATCTGTCCTAAGCTCTCTCTCCAGTTGTGTAAAGCTAAACTCTGAACTATTGGTCTATAGAAACAGTATCAAAAACTCTTCTAATGCTATTAATAGGAACTATTCTCAGGGTCCAACTATCTAACCCCAGGTCCTTCCCCTTGGAAGGGGTTTTAGGGGTGGTCTGGGCCAGCTAACTAGTTCCGGGGCCACCACCACAGAGTTAGACCACAGAGTTAGACCCTGGTGGGACTGGCTCCAGGAGGATCCCCCGCAGAAGGAAAATTTAGAGGTAAGAGCCCAATTTTCCTTTCTCCCGAGGGATCCTCCTGGACGTCCAGTCAGGACAGTAGGGACATACCAAAGCAGTGCCCCGTCCTTCTTTTTAGGGAGGGAAGAAGAGTGAGGTATGATAGGAGACGAGCAAGGCGGAAGGTAAACTGTTCCTTATAGTACCGCCTGCAAGACCCGTCTCCCAAAGGCCGCATCAGCTGAATCTTGTAGTGGAATCTTGTAGTGCCCTGTAAAAGAATGCACTGAAGACCAGGCTGCGGCATGGCAGATTTCTCCATAGGGGGCAGCATTCCTGAAGGCCTGAGAGGTTGCTGCTTCCCTGAGGGAATGTGCAAATACCCCCAGAAGGGGGGATCTGCCTTCTGCCTTATATGCCTCGGTAATGCAGAGCGTCATCCAACGCGCTATTACGGCCTTGGAAGCCCTCATGCCTTTCCTTTGAGGACTATACGAGACAAAGAGGGCCGAAGACTTCCTGAATGGTCTGGTTCTATCGAGGTACACCCCGAGGGCTCCTTTAACATCTAGGGTGTGCCAGGTCCTCTCTAGAGGGTGAGTAGGATTTGGACAGAAGGATGGAAGTACAATTTCCTGTTCCCTATGGAACTGAGTGTCCACCTTGGGGCAGAAAGATGAGTCTAGTCTGAGAACCACAGCTGACTTCTTAAAGGAGCATAGACTAGGATCAGCGGAGAGGGCACTAAGTTCGGAAACCCTTCTGGCTGAAGTAATGCCCACTAGAAAAGCCATTTTAATGGCTAGGTAGTACAGGGATGTTTCCCTAAGAGGTTCAAAGGGGGCCTTCGTAAGAACCCTAAGCAGGAGATTTAAATTCCAGGTAGAGAAACGGTGAACTACCGGGGGGGAGATGACCTTTGCTGCCCTAAGAAAACAAACAATATGGGGGTGTCTGGCTACCCTCCGCCCTTGTACCGTGCATAGCACACTGTTAAGTGCCGCTACCTGTCTTTGAAGGGTATTTGGTTTCAATCCCTTATCTAAACCCTCCTGTAGGAAATCAAGGATAACCCTGAGAGGTGCCCTAGCTGGTCTAAACCTCCCTTCTTTCGCACCACCTAGCAAAGGTAGCCCAAGTGCTCTGATAGTTGCACTTTGTGTCTGGGTGTCTGGACTGGAGCATGGTGTCTAGGACTTGTGTGCAGCATCCCAACTTTCTCAACGCCCTCCTTTCAACTTCCACACTGTCAGTTTCGGGGCTCGTGATTTGTTGTGTCTGACTGGGCCCTGTGATAGGAGGTCGGGTTGATCCGGAAGACTGAGAGGAGGTTCTGTGCTGAGTTCCTGGATGTCTGCGAACCACAGTCTCTGTGGCCAGTAGGGGGTCACCAATATGATGGTTGCGTGCTCCTTTCTGAGTTGTGTCACTGTTCTGTGTATGAGAGGCAAAGGAGGAAAGGCATACAGTAGCCCCTGCGGCCATGTTATGTTCAGAACATCGAATGCTATTGCTCTGGGATCTGGAAGCCGAGACATGAATATCTGTGTCTTTGTGTTGGCGGGGGATGCAAAGAGGTCGATCACCGGGTGTCCAAAGTGATTAGTTATCGTCTGAAATACTGCCGGATGGAGAGACCATTCCGCTGGGTCGATCTCTGTCCTGCTCAGCCAATCGGTCTGTATGTTCATTTGGCCCTTGATGCGAATCACCTTGATGGAGCTGAGGTTGTTCTCCTCCCATTTGATGAGGGTGGTTGCCTGTAGATGGAGTGTTTCTGATCTTGATCCTCCCTGGTGGTTTACGTAGGCTTTCGCTACTGTATTGTCTGTGTACACCAATACGTGTCTGCCTCGAAGGAGCAGGGCCAGAGACCATAGTGCTAGGTAAATCACCCTGAGTTCTAGCCAAATGATGTGGTGTTTTCTTTCCCAGGGTAGCCACTTACCTTGAGCCGTCCTGCCTTGAAAGTGCACTCCCCAGCCCTTCACTCGCATTGGTCATCATCATCATTCTGACTGGGTCAGAGAGGGGAACCCCGGGCTCGAAGTGGTCTGGTTGTGTTCACCAGAGGAAGGATTTCTTTAGGATCACTGGTACTGTGATCCATGGGTTTCCCCCTTGCGTCAGAGTGTCCTGTCACGGGCGAAGAAATCTCTGGAGAGGCCTGGAGTGAAACCTTGCCCAAGTGAGGATTCCTAAGCAGGAGGTCATGGTGCCCAGAAGACTTGCGAGAACCTTGAGTCTGGATTTGTGTGACTTTCAAATGTGTTTATTAAGAGGCAGAGTTTTTGTTGCCTCTGTTGTGTCAAGAAGAGCTTGTACCTGGTCATGTCCAAGATCACTCCCAGGTGCTCCAAGGTCTGTGATGGTACAAGTGTTGCCACTCCCTCTTGATTATTTTCTCGTAGGTCTTGTCTAGCACCATCCCTTTGTCTCTGTCCCCAGCCCTGGGGATGTATTCCCTCTCTTCTCCCTTTTCCTCAGCCGAGGAATCAGAGGAGGTTGCTTGTCCTTCCTCTGGTGTAGGCAGAGTGCCTTTATGACTAGGGGGTAGATTTGATCCTTATACTTGCTGGGGAATTGCCTGTCAGGATCTGATAAGGCCTCTATCCCCACATCCCTCAACTCCCCTTCTTCAGGGGAGGAGCCGTTGCTCTGTACTTGAGTCCTGAAGTTCAATAAAGTTTTGCCCCTCCGATACCTCTCCCTCCTCCTCACTGGTATTTAATGCCAGGGGTCTGCTAGCCTTTTCCCCCCGTCTTTTTTTGGGGACCTGTTCGTCTTCGGAGGACTGAGTGGACAGAACTTCCTCAGAGGGAGTTTCAGAAGAGGCCGGGGAGTCAAGGGGTCTCTGGGCTCTGTGAGGTTTTTTGAGGGTGAGGCGTTTGCCTTTCCCCACTCCCTTGGATCTGCCTTTGTAGGCCTTGGCTGCCCTGAGGGGGGGACTTTTTTCTTTTCAGCTCCGAGAGGATCTCTCCGAGTACCTCCATATGGGGGTCCTGGGATGTGGTGGTGGGCACGCGGGGGGCTGTTACTTGCAGTGCTCACCATCGCTTCCGCCTCTGCTGCCGCCACCACTCTTCTCCTGGTGGCCATCTTGCTTCCTTTCCCGCCTTTGCAATGCAGGCTGGGCGGGGGAGGGGGAGGGACAGGGCCTGATCCACTGCACGCCGACTATGAGCTGCAGGAAGCAGAGGTTGGGCGATACAGAGCCTCTCTAGCCCCTGGGGGGCTGATCTGTCTGGCTCTGTTCTGGGCTCGCTCCGGATTGCCGCCAGGCACCAGGCTGGGAGCTGTGGGGCACGGCAAAGGCAGGTAATCCGGGATCCCCTCCCTGGCGAGATTGCAGGGCTCTGCTGCTGCTGGGGCCTACTGCGCTGCCGCACGCCGGGCTGAAGCCACGGGAAGCGGAAGGCGGGTGGTGGAGGGGCCTGTCCTGGAGGGGCCTGTCCTGGAGGCGTGGCTACAGCGGCGCCTCCGGAATGTGGGGGGAGGGAGGGGGAACTCTGAGAGCAGCCGCTCAAGTCCGCCTCCTGGCTGCTGAGGCTCTCGGAGACCTTCCCGTGGTCGAAGTGGGGATAGGGTCCATGGGGACCTGAAGCCAGAGCCCCTTGGGGGGTTGGTATGCCTGCTCCTTGGGGCCTCTGCGACCGAAGGGGGAAGGAGGCACCCGGGTTTGGTTTTTTTTTTTCCTTCTGCTTCCCCAAACCCCTTCTTGGGAGGGAAGTGAACAGGGAGAGGAATTTCTCCTCCCCTGGCACCCGGGGACTACGTCAAATAAGGCTGCCTAATTGAAAAATCCTATGCAGGCAGCTAGCCTGCTTCCTACCAGAGTGAAGGCAGACAAACAACTGGAGAGAGAGCTTAGGATAGATCCCTATGAGCATGCTCCTCAAAAATTCATTGTCTGCCTCCTACTGGTAGTGGCCGGGATCTACCCTATTGTCCTGACTGGACGTCCAGGAGGATCCCCCGGGAGAAACACAATATCAGGGCTAAAGTAACATTCGATGGTAGCTCTTGGCCATGTGAAGATCTGAACATACAGCACTTCAGATTGAGAACTTTGCCCATCCCCTCCCTCGGACTATATTGTGAACTGAAATGTGTCTAGAAAATCAGTTTTGTTGCAGCCCCAGGGACACTGCTTGTTCTATATAGATTTAGAGCCAATAACCCAAGACCTCTTAACTTAAAAGCCCTCTGCAAGAAACTCTGCAGCTTTCTGCCTGGCACATCTACAGCTACCTGGATGTCAGTTGATTCTTTACACCATACTGATGAAGAGTTCTTGTCCGTTTAAACCTCATTTTCCCCTCTTCTACTTCCATCAGCAGCGCCCAAGGGAAATGCAATCCTAATTATCCAATTTCCCAGCAGCAGGCTCCTGATATTCTATTCCTCTGTCCGCATCCCTCCACTTACTCCCTCCTCAGTGACAAGTATAGCTAGCCAGCATGCCACTTTGCCCCATACTCAATATATGCTGCCTGCAGCTGCTTCACAGCACTCTCTCTAAACCTTCTTTGAAGCTTGTAAACCTTCAAAATACCAGATATATTAAGTGGTCAGCAAAGAACAGGTGATGAGAAGCAATGGGAGTACAGCACTTCTAATAGCTATGGTGGTTTGTGTTTAGGCATGCCCTCTCCACAGCCCCGAGTGCAGAACACAGTAATCAGAACCCTTTATTTGTGATGGATGCAATGAGTTTGGCAAGTATGTAGAAATGCTGGCTTGCTTGATATTTGTTCTCTGTTTCTCTACCGCCTCCTTCCTTTCTCATACCAGGAACACCTTCCTCCCTCCTGCACCAAGTGCTTGCAAGAGGTGGAATGTTCTAAGCGTATGTACATCTGGCAAGCAACTTCAAAACTCCATCAATCTTGGCAGAGAGCTAGACAACAGAAAAGGAGTTCTGAGCAGAGATGCTGAGGAGGAAAAAGGTGTTGGAGAAGAAGAGGAGAAGGCCAAGGAAGAAGATGCAAATGTGACTGGTGTGCCAGACCCTTGCGTAGTGTTTTTGGCAACCAGCTTACAGCATGCTGGTTACAATCTACAGTCAGCCTCTATCACCAGCATTGTAGCAGTCGCCCAGATCCTAGGATTTAGTAAGATTCTCAAACACTGGATATTGGAAGATACAATTTCCCATTTTCCCTGCAGAGATGAACTTTACTAGATGCTTTTTAAGTTCTGGATCCCTAGGGATGTTTGAAGTATCCAGTGTTAGCAGTTCCTCCAGAAGATGACAACACGGGGTGGGGGAGAGTGAGGGGGTTCTCCTGGGATTTCTCCTTTTTCCTAGGGCTGTTTGAAGTATCCAGTGTAATGGGTTTCTCCACAAACGGATGCACCGGGGGAGAGAATGAGAAAGAATCTCCTGGGACTTCTTTCTTTTCCTAGGGCTTTTTGAAGTATCTGGTGTTAGGAGTTCCTCCAGAAGATAGTACGCCGGGGGGGAAGCCTCTCCTGGGACTTCACCCTTTTCTTGTGTTTTTCCTCTTTCCTTTGTGGAGGATGACAATATTATAGGAAAGGAGTGCAATACTATAACTGTTTGCCTCCCCATGTGTCTGCTTTTTTAGACAAAAGGGAATCTGAGGAAGATGCTAGACAGTTCTTAACCCTCTATGATCCTATCTTCTCTTTTTTAAGTGGACTAACTTTCTGGGAAACTGGGAACAGCATCCAAGCCTGTGTATAGGAAAAATTTGATTCTTGAGAACATGTCTATGACAGATTTCATGGACTTTTTCCTTTAATAGAGCAAAACGGTGTTCTCTCCTTCCTTAGATGACCTCTCTTTGCTTGGTTGCCAGAGTACATACTATTTTGATATTGGTGAAAGGCACTTTGGAACCTTCTGGAAGGGCAAAGGCTGTAAAGGCCGAAGATGCTCGAATGAGGAGAGACTTGCTCTCAAAACACTTTCCCAAAGCTTTGGGGGCAGAGGAGTGAATGGTCAAAAAAAGACCAAATCAGTCCAATTATTGGGGATCATGTGCCCCTAGAAGCTCTATCAGGAGGAGAGATTTATTTATTTAGGGATATTTTTATCCCGCACTCTCCTGCAAAACAGCAGCTCGGAGATCAACCTGCCTGCCCACTCTGGAGGCACAGAAACTGTCCATGCAGGGGGTGGTTCCATTTCCAGCCTGGCTTATTAGCCTACCTTCAAATCAGTCACAAGGGGAACTTCTGTGAAACTGCTTTCCAGGGAGGCAGGCAAAGGAAATACTGGACAGCAATGCAACAACTCCAAATACAAAATGTGAACAAAACTATTACATAATATTAACTGACCATTTCCGTTTCTAAAATTTCAGGCAGTGGCGGGGCTGCCTCCACGACAAACTGATCATCCTCCTCACTGGAATTTTCCTTGTCTATAATGACATTTGAGACTATTTTGGCGCTGCCATTCCTGGAAGAAAGAGAAAAAAGTTACACCACTGAAATGTTGACAAAAGGTTGTCCAAGGTAGAAGTCAGAGATCTTCTCCTTAAGGAATGTATGCACCAAATTTATAATGCTTTCAAATAAATCGAAGCTTTAAAGTGTACTATAGGTAAACCTTCAGGATTTTTTGTTTTTGAAACAGAAATACATAAAACACTGTTATATTTTGAATAAATAAAGTGGTGCCTGGGGATTAAGAAACAGTTACTATTCAATAGGGTTATATCAAAAAACCTTTTTTTAAAATTCACTCATGCTCCAAAAAGCATGGAAATCACTGTGGCCACAATTTCTCCTTTATAGCTCCTTTCTCAGACAGCAGCTCAAAGTGATTCTGCTCACTGCAAAGGTGATTAAGGACAGGAAAATATTTCCCCTATTATGTCATGCATTAGGGTACTATACTGTATAGTGGGTGTGGGAGAACTGATGTTAATATTGCTGCTTCCAGTCAAATTCACCTACTTCTGAACTAACTCTCCTTCGTTCCATAATCCCCCTTGCTCAGTACTCACAAAAATCACCCCTTGTACAGCTGTTTATTGTGGAATGTCCTTTCTTGCCACATATCTTTAGTGTACTACAGTACAACGCAGCCAACTCTCACCTCAAATGATCTGTTTTTCCAGTACGAATAAATAAAAGTGAGTGGTCACTCTTGAAAAATAATTGTGAACAGTACCATTTTGGGCACTCCTACACTGCTTCTTCACTCCCTGTTCCCCGAAAGCCTCCTGGTCTGATGGTAACGACACATCTCTATCTAACTCCACCCCCCTCAGAACATACTGTGTACTGCAAAAATGTAGCAAGCCTTCTAGATCTGCATGTCAGACACCTGCTCCTACCTTCTTGTTCCAAGACTCTTAAACATGTGAATATCAGTGCAGTCTGTACCACTTCAACACATCTTTGTGGAGGAGTACTGCTCAAATATTACCCAACCCACAGCACAGCCTCAATCTTACAGGCTAGGGACATCACTGAGGCAGGAAATGGCAAGATTAGCCCTGCCTGCTTAATGCTTCCAGTCCCAGTATTTAACCGACTTTTACCCCGATCATTATGACCTGGATGCAAATTGCCACATTCTTCCCGTTCTCCCCAACCCCAATAAAAGCATATAAAGCTGCCCCTGCTCTCCACAGCTTCAGTGTTCCCCCAATCTACAGAGGACTGGGGCTGAAAGACCAAAGCGAAGCATGGGTGCTGGGAGCCTATCTTGTAACTGAGCACAATATATTTATTTTATTTTACAAATTTTTACCCCGCCCCTCCTGTCAAAGCAGCTCAGGGCAGCCAACAAATACAAAAGATAAAAATACAATATAAATATAATAAATGCAAATATATACATAAAAACATAAAGCAATACAGTCCACCAAGAGGGATGTTAAAGAATAAAAAAAGAAACTGTATGAGACTGTACAATTTCTTTACTGCTTACATGGTGCACAAGTTAAAGCAGGAGCTGTTGCTAAAAGGAAAACTCACTGGGAGAGAGACTATATGTGGTTATGTGCATTAAGGAATTGTATGCAAGTCAGTCAACCAGTGAGTTTCCCATTCAGCCCCCACTGCCATCACTTTCACCAGTGGGGAAACTAAAAGGGGAGATGCCCCCCCACCATCATTTCAGCTGTTCCTGATGACCTCTCACTCATCATTCCAACCAGTCCCCTGTCATTCGAGCTGCTCCCAGTAGCCTCATACCCGTTATTCCACCCAACCCATCGTTCATCACTCTCGGTGTTCTTGTACCTTGTCATTCCACCCAACTCTGTCATTTCAGCTGCTCCAGATGGTCTTGCATCCATCATTCCACTCTGCTGTTTCTGACTTCCAGCACTCCCAGTGGCCTACGTTCTGTTATTTCAACCAGCCCATCATTCCAGCCAGTCCTGGTGATCTCATATTTGTCATTCCACCAAGCTCCAGATGCGCTAAACAGTCTCCTCTCCCTGGCTTCTCACTTTCCCCATCACCAGTCTTTTTAGTCCCCCATCCTCCACCACCTTTAGCTTGTCAGATTCTCCCTCACTCCCTTTGTTTCAGATAATTATCTGCCATTGTATTGATTTACTGCCCATTAAGGGCTACTGACTTTCCCAAAGCCTCATTACTTCATTGGCATTCCTGTTGTCGCTACTGTTTCCAATCAGCATTCCTTGCAACTTGTCAGTTTCACCTGATGGGAAGTTTGCTTGGCAACTGGAGCAGCCAGCCAGTAGATTCCCTTTCAGCCCCAGCTCTGTCCCATCCATTGCTTGCAATAAAAGTTCTTCACTTCTGTTGTCCACAGCCTGTCACAAAACCTCCATAAATAAATCCAAAGCCTGCCCATAAAACCTCCACATGTAAATAAAACCTTGACATTTAAATTTAAAGCCTGCTATAAAACCTCCGCACATAAATCCTACACATAGGCAAAAACCAATCTCCTCAGGTAACACAACAGAATGTTACAGATGAAACAGAAGGCTTCATCACTTCACCCCTGCAGCCCATACCTTTCTCAAATTCAACCAACGGAGAGAGGTGCAAGGGAAGATGGATTTTCAGACTCATCACCCAAGCACTTTACGTGTAATCCAGTTTTGTGAACTTCAAACAGAAGAAGCAAGACGGGAGGAGGGAGAGCAGCAGGAGTAGAGAGGTAAATTGCTTTGTACAACCCTGTTCATATGCAGTTCCAGCTTCATCACTTTCACCTTTGGAGCTCAGAGCTTTTCCAGAAGTAGTAGCTCCCTCTCTATGCATGTTAAACACACACAGTTCATCCATACTCCACATGTAAATTATTAGAATATTAGTGAAACAGACAGTGGGAAGTCGCTTTTCTCACACTCCCATTTGCCAAAATGGAAACTTCAAAACATCTGAACTTCAGTACTATAAAACAGATTTTCAAAAACTACAAACATGAAAAAGATATAGATCTAATTTGAATTTTTGAGCACCACTGGATTTCTTAATACTGTTCCCATAACAAAGGGTGTTTTTAGATAAGTGCCTCCCCACCCATCTGTAGCAGGGAGCAGTCCTGCGGGGCTGCTGCCCCTTTAAGGAGGGGGTTGTGGGTGCCAGCTTGTGGGCTGTGCGCATGTGCATGGGGGAAAACAGCCCATGGTGTAAGATCAGCCTGTGGAGGAAAAAGGCTGAGCACCCAAGAGACAGAGTGGGCAGGACATTGATCCTTTGAGGCTGAGGAGTGGAAGTCTGGCCACGCCCACTCTGCTAATATAAGAGGAGAGGCAAGACTGAGAGAAGAGGCAGTCTTTGCCTGGAAGCTGAAGGGGCAATATCTCCCATGAAGAAGTCTTGATTGCCACTCTATGCTCTCCAGAGTGCTGAAGGCCATGGACCAGAGTGGACCCAGGTAGTGGAGAGGGTTATGCCCAGGAGGGGGTCTTCTGCCTAGGGAAGGCTTGGCCAGAACCCAGGATCTGAGGCTTGGCTGTATTGACTGGGGGGTTGCTATGGTATTGCTCCTGTACTTGTGAAGAGACTGTGCTGGCTCTGCAGGGTGGAGGCGGATGAGCCAGCAGCCCAGGGACTATGGATAGATACTGTGAACTGTGCTGTGTATGGATTTATATATATAAAAAAAGAGACTGAGCTAATTCAAGTGTGGAGTGCTGATTCCCCGTGAGTGGCAGCCCAGGGGGGTCTGGATCCTGTAGGGACTTAGCCCTGGAAGCTGCCTGCTGCTACACCATCATTCACGCATCATATAGGTTGCAGGGCTGCATAGGGTGACAATGCGGCCCTGAAACATGTATGATGGGTGGGGAGGCGCTTGTCTAAAAACACCCAAAGTCTCCTTCCACAAAACAAGTTGCTAAGAGGCAAAAATGTCATTCTCTCTCCAAAAATCAAACATCTAACTTTCTTGTTTTTCATCCCATTTGCCTGATGTTTGGACAGATTCTACACCTCACCCAAGAGATCCTTCCTACCAAATTTCACAGTGATAGGACAAATATCCTGATTTTATAATGAATAAAATATTTGTGGTTTTAATGCAGTGATGCAGCCGTCTTAACTATAGAGCTGTTCCCTATGGCTGTATAATGATACTTTTTCCATTTTGCTGATTAAAAGTGCAATTATCCACCATTAAAATTAAGAATGGACGATTGCACCCCAAGTAAAGGCTAAAAAGGCAGGTTCTGAAACTTGGAATATTCACCACATACTCCTTGGCGGAGTAACATTTTAGGACTTAGGACTTGTGTACAAAAACATTTTACTGCAGATTAATTAACTGTGGTGGTACTTACTGAATAGTTATTTACTGATTGGTAGAACATATGCACAAAGAATAGTACTTAATTTCCCTTACAGACTGTTCTCACCTGTAGATGAGGAGGCATGGAATTTTACTTTCATTGGAATGACTGAGTGGAATGTGAAGTCACTGAAATGACCCCTTGAGTGAATGCTAACCATACCAGGGAGCAAGCATGTCTCAGCAATTAATTTGCAGCACAGTAATAAATTCTGGGACAATGGTGGTGTCAGCTCAGCAGTTACCTGAAAACTCAGCGTAAGCAGGAGAAGTATGAATTCCAAAACAAGGTCTTTAAACAAACAAATCGTTCCTGTTTGGCCTTACACTTGTTCTTCCTACCTCTCTGGAAGTAAAATTTCTGTGCTTTCTTGTTGTTTTATTCGGGGTGTGGCAGGTCTTGCACTGCTGGGCCGTGGCAGTCTTCTGAAATAAAAAAAAGCTTTCTATTATAGTTCCAACATGAACTCCTACTACTAGTTACTAATTTAAAGGAAAACAAAATCATTGGTCTAACTTTACAACCTCAAGTGCCATGCTTACAATGAAGTGTTCCCAATACCATATACATGATGACTATGAAAGGGATGCAGAGAACACGTTACACTAATCAATATTGTGACCTGCTGTGGAACATCCTTTTGCAGTGAAGTACTACATCATCACCTGAACCTTAGACAGAACTGGCCAAATTTTCAGCAAATGCAAATTGGCATAGTTTCTGTCTAGTGAAGTCTTGCACTTTCTGGATTCCAAAACAAAGTCTTTAATAAAACACCAATCTCTCCTATTTTGTCTGGACACACAAGTTTTGGTTTGAAAAAGGAGAAAAGTAAGGGCAGTGAAAAGAGCTGAACTGTAAGCAAAAACATATTTAGCAGTTCATTTTACTATGGTCTTCACAGCAATTTTGAATATTGCCAGGTACATCAAAACATGCTATTGTTTAAAAATATAACAGACACAACAAGACTTAAGCACTACCAATTAATTATTCAGTGAAGAAAAAGAGAAGGATGTAGTTACTGTTGCGTATCTGTTACTTTCGTATTGTAGATTATCAACAATCTACTGCTAAAGAGTGTGTTAAATGGACAATTAACTTACAAACAAATCATATTTAATTTAGTTAATGAAGCTTTAAAAGGAAAAAATATGCAAATGGACCTCTGAGTGATGTGAGGTAGCAGGTCATTAGCTATTTCGCCATTTTCAGACACCCCTGCCTTTTCAGAAGCAGCAATATTCTCACATTCTCCTTCTGTCAAATGAAAACAGTTCAGACACATTAGAAGCCTGAAATGGAAATCTGGTGTTCTTAAGACAACATTTAATATTTTAGTAATAAAGCCTTTCAATGTGTGTTAATTAGATGAATTCATTTAATAGAAAAACAGTTTTTAAAAATTCTTTAGGAAAAAGATCCTGTAAATTTGTGACCAAAGTTTGCTTTCCTCCTTCTGTCTAGTTTCGAACACAAGCAAGACGAGAAATGTAAACACTAAAATGGAGGAAGCTGCCTGTCTCACTCTAGCTCCGCAACAATCCTTTCTCCCAAAGTTACTTTTTTTGTGTGTGCGTGCCCCCAAGGCACTTCACATACACAGGTTCGAACCTGTCATGTGGTACAATATAAGGAAGAGAGAGTAATCCCTCCAGTACAGGAATGTTTCTCCAAAGTTCATCATAACATTCGTAGAAAGCTGTAGCAAACCAACACTGTCATACCTATACTGCCGATAGACAGTTATGACAACTCATTTCCGTAGTGCTTCTGTGCTAAGCAAAGGCTGCTTGCCCTATAATTTTCTGGGTCATCCCTTTTCCCTTTTTAAAAAATAGGCAGTCCTCTGGGACCTCACACATTCTTTACGAGTTTTGAAATGTAATTGTTAATGGTCCTGAGATTTCTTCAGCTAATCCCTCCAGGATCCTAGGGTACAGTTAATCAGGCTGTACCAAATTAAATTAATTCAAGTTGGTCAGGTATTCCTTTATATCTTCTTTAGTTCTGCTGATCTGCATTCCTTATTTTTGTTCAGCATCTGGTCACAGTTTACCTTTTTTAAGATGACTGAGACTGATGATTGCTATTGAGCAATATAGTTTTCTGTGCATCGTCTGAACATCACACCTTCCGGATCAAGTAGAGGACCCACAGCTCCCATAGTCTCTCTCTTGCTTCTAGCATATTGATAGTACCCTACTTATTGTTCCTGATATCCTTTGGTGGTTAGGGCTCATTACGTAACTTTGTCTTCATGATTTTGTCCCGCCTTGCTTGTGCTATTATTCGATACTCTCTCTTAGTAACACATCCTTCCTTCCATCTCCTGTGTATGTCTCTTGGTTTTTAGTCACACAAAATATCTTTGAGCAACCATGATGGCCTCTTTTGATTCCTCCCAAAATGAACTGTAAGTGAAGCACTGAATACTACACAACTATATGTCTATGCCTCAAGCAGCCATCAAGCAGCCATACTGCCCCAACTGAACATCATCTTATCCTACATACGACTAGTAGCACTATAGAAACAATAAATAGAAGTAGTAGTCATCGTCACCTAGGTGACTTCTACCTGCCTTTTTTGTTACTCTCTCCGACTTGCATCTAAACCCAGACTCTGGAAAAAAGGGGTGGGGGATGTTGTATATGCTTATCATACTACAAGAATACAACTATGATTTTGCCATCTTACTAAAATATTGTGTTTTACAAATCTGAAGATAAAATATTATGTGGTGGTGCTTCAATGCATGCTACTTGCCTGTTTTACATGCAGCACCATATGCAGAAAATCAGGACTTTAACTGACTTGCTGGGCTCAAATACAGGCATCCAGTAAAGTTGCAGTCAACTGGTTGTGCACAAATGCACTTCCAGTGAAATTTAGGTGTAATTAAGGAGCAGCTTTGTTCAGACATTCGTAGACTCCCTTGTCTTAAGCAATTTATGAATTGCTTCTAAGCAGGGGGTGGAGAAAGGGTTGGAGCAGAACCCTTCCGACTTCCCTTTGGCTACCAGTCTGCTCCCGTCCATCCTTGCTTGATTCGCAGTCCGTAAGACTTTCTTGGAGCACTGTATTACTACCTTTTTAAACTGCCATATCTTTCTCTTTGCAGAATTTTTAATTATGACACAGCCATGTCCACCTACTGATAATTACCACTGATGTCTAGTATGTTTAAGGACCAAAGTACTGTCAGAGAAGAAGTGTAAAATATCCCCCAATTTAAACTTCCTTGAGAAAAAAGAATTGGGTCTTAGCTTGTGAATTCTCTTTCTGGTAGTGATACCTGACAGTTTTTACTTTGGGGTCTTTCACCTGCTTCACCAGTAGGAGGCAGAAACTTGAAATGTTGGAGCATGCTCAGTGGGTGTTTCTCCCTGCATCTTCAATTAGTCCAATTGCCAATGAACCACCTGAACTAAAACTAAGCAATTATGTGATTAGCCAGTAAAGTTTTTATATTGATGCTTGAACTTTACATAATAACAATTTTTTTTAAAGACTCAGATACTTTCCTTATATTGTAGCCTTCTTTTCCGTTTGTCTTTATGAGTGGGCTGTAGGACTATTCAGTATCCCTACCAAAAAGAGAACTCACATGGTAAAACTCAATTCTCTTTTCTCCTTGGGATACCAGAGAAACTTTTCAGCAGTGCAATTTTTCAGTTATTTGGGAGGGAGTTACTGGCCTAAGTGCAGCACAGACTGCAGAGCTCTCCTACTGAATACAATGCTGCTTCGGCAGAGTCTTGAGTATGAATTTTATAAAGCTTAATAAACTTATGGAATGAAGCCCATGTCGCAGCTCTGCAGACTTCCTCATATGAGGCCCCAGAGTTAAATGCTGCTGAAGTAGCTGCTCCCCTAATTGAGTGAGCCCAAATGTTATGTGGAGGAGTGCAATCTACAGCTCTATACACCTCAATAATGCACTGGGCAACCCATTTTAAGATTATTTCCTTGGAGACGTTTCCCCCCTTGGTTCCTGATTGGATAGCCACAAACGCCGATTGTCTAAATTTAGAGGTTCTATTTATGTATATTTTTAGGGCACCTAGACAATGTTACTGTTTTTGGTTTTGGATGCTTAGGCTGGGGGCAAAAGGATGAAAGATTTATCTCCTATTTCCTGTGAGAGAATTTACTTTCAGCAGGAATGCTTGATCTACCCTCAGTACTACTGAATCTTTGTGGAAAACACAGAATTTGGATCAAGGGACAATGCCCCTCACTCTGACATTCTTCTAGCAGATGTCACTGCCACTAAAAAGGTTAGTTTGATGGACAGAAAGTTCAGTGAAACCTCCTTTAAAAGTTCAAAGGGAGCTGATACCAGTACTTTTAGAACTAAATTTAAGTTCCACAAAGGGAACCTATCTACTGGAGGAGAAATTATTTTAGCAGCCAACAGGAAGAGTCTTATGTGAGGGTGCCCTGTTACTTTGATTCCTTTTGCTGCTAGATTACAAAATCTAAGGCAGGAACCTGCCTTGCTAAGATATTGAATTTTAAGCCTTTCTCTAGACTTGCCTAAAGAAATTCCAGGATCTCTGGGATACCTGCATCTCTAGGGACCACCGAGTGTTTAAGACACCATTCCCTGAATACTCTACATGGGCTGATAATATTATCTTCATAGAACTTCTTCTAGATGAAAGGAGAATGTTGAGAACTGCATCTGCATATTCTAACTTTTTTAGTGTTTGGCACACAACTTCCATGCAGTCAAACTGAGTAGATTCAGGTTCTCATATGTTATCGGACCCTGGCTCAGGAGGTTCGGTAACTGGAGCGGTCTTCCTATGCTTTAGCTCAACTAGGTTACAAAACCAAGGCCTTCTGGGCCAAGATGAAGTAGATGGAGTCTTCATGTGAATTTTCACCAACACCTGTCCTATGAGTGGGAATGGGGGAAAGCATATAGTACCACCACTGGCCATTCCTGGAGAAGAACATCTGTGGCTAAGGCCTCCTTCACAAGGAGGCCTTGTGAATCGCCACATGGATTGAGGTAGTTTTGTGTTTTCCCCTGATGCAAACATCTATTTGTGGCATCCCGAGCCTCTCCACAGTCAAATGAAAAGCTTCCCTGCATAGGGACCACTCCCCTGGCATCTACTGAGCCAATCTGCTGTTATATTGTCCATCTCTCAAACATGCAGGGTGTTGAGAGACACTATATGTGTCTCCACTCACGACAGAAGTCTGGTCGCTTTGGCATGTAGGCTGGGAAACCTAGATCCCCCTTGGTGGTTTAGGTATGCTTTCATTGTTGAATTGTCTGTTTATACTAACACGTGAAGCACCTGAATCTTTTCTGAAAAATGCTTTAGTGCTAGTCTCACTACTCTTAGCTCTAACCAATTTATGCTGTACTGGTTCTCTTGCTTGGTCTATTAACCCTGGACGGTCAGTTGTCCGAGATGTGTCCCCCATCCCATCAGACTCATGTCTGTTATTGTCACTTTTTATTGTTCTGACAGTGGGACCCCGTGGTCCTGTTGCCACCAGTTCATTGCCTTTTTTTTAATAGTTTGTGGTATATGTACCTGTAGCAGGGTGGTGCTTACACATGATAAGTCTATGAAAGATTGGGGCCCAATGAGTCACTCACTTGTGGTAATTAGCTCCACTGCACCTTTATTGCATCTGTCTCCTCTCCAACACAGGCCTCAATATAGTACAGTCTCTCTCTCTCAGGGCTCAGTTCCTACGTTACCCCACCTAAGGGGACAAAATCCAGTAACCCATGCGTAGACCTCAGAGTCTAGCTCTCTCTGGCTGACTACAAGTATAGCTGCTCCCTACAGTCTCTGTAGCCTCTAAGCAAGGCTCTCCTGCCTACTTCTTCACTCCACAGCAGCCCCCTCAATAATGAGCTGCCTCCAGCTTTGTTCTCCTGGGCTGGCTACAGCTACCCCCAGCCATGAATGGAAGCACCCTGTATTGCCAATGTTTCCTGGTGTAACCAAATCTCAGCCATTTTCGCTGAGCTGGCCTCACTGGAACATGAACACGGGCTTCTTTTAAGTTCAGTGCGGTCAGCCAGTCACCTTATGAAACTGCCTGGCATACTGATTTGATATTTTCCATGCGGAACATCCTGGTTCTTACCCACCAGCTTAATGTTGTTAGGTCTAGGAGAGCTCTCCATTCTCCTGTTTGCTTGGGTACTAGACATAGAATGGAGCACAGCCCCTGGGTTTCTTCCTCCTGAGGTACAAGTTCTGTCGCCCCTATTTCATACAACCTGTCAATTTCATTTAACATTGCTTGACCTGCCATGATGAAACAGGAGAGATAGAAAGTAGTGGTGGGGGTGGTGCGGGAGGGGGACCTGTGCAGCTCTATGGAGTACACTTGTGAAACTACCTCTAGGACCTATAAGACTGAAATTGAGCTTACCCAAGTTAGAATGAAGAGCTGCAGCCTGCCCTCTATTTTCTTGTCCCTGATTTGGCAATAGTCGAGTGTCCTGTTTTGGTTGTTTCGTGACCCCAGACCTGGACCTGTTTGGGGTGGGAAATGTTCATGGTGTCTGCAACTTTTGCCTGAATTTGGTGTCTTGGGACTGGAAGTGGTTAGTTCCCTTTCTAAATGTGGCAGAGTTTCCAGTGTACCTATAGGAGGAATGAAAAGGCTTCTTTTTTGCCCCAAACTGCTGCAAGGTTTGCCATTTTGCTTTGTCATTAGTGTCTACTAACAGCTCGTCTAGGCAAGTGCTGAACAGCTTGGTACCCTGCCAGGGTCCAGAAACAAGCAGATCTTTTGCTACCATGTCTTCTTTCTAAGAGCATAGCAAAAGGCACTGTGCCTGCTATGACTCTGGACACTATGAGAGCGTATCTGTAGTGGTATACACTATAAAGGCTATTGCTAATAGGATCCTCGAAGGCATGACCTTAGATCTCTTGTCTGATATAGTTGGGTCTTGAACTTTTTGGAACCAGCTAACGAGGGTTCTTGCCACATTGGAAGCCATGTGCAGGGACTGTTGCCAGGGTCTCAAAATCCCTCTGCAAGGCAGACTCTATGCCCTTATCCATGGCACCCTTCAGATAGCAGTCCCCCTCTTCGGGGAAGACTGTCTGACTCATGAGAGAAGCTGCTGCCACATCTACTTTAGGGGTGCAGAAGAGTGGCTACTTGCACCTTGAAAAGGAGTACAGCATTTCCTACACCTTTGTTATTAGAAGGGGCCTGCCAAGGTTGTTTCCACTCATAGATGATTCAATTTACAAAGGCTTTGTCTAGTGGCATACCCTTGTCTCTACCAAGTATTTGTGGGATATGTGCCCTGGGGGCCTCCTCTTTCGAGTCAGAGGATCCTTCTTTCTGTTTTAATGACTTAACTCATGAGTTCCTCCCTATAATGAACAGGGAATTCTCTATTCTGATTGTCGGATAGCGTAAACGAAGGTTTTAGGTTGGGCTGGAGGAATTTTGTTTTCGGAGGAGTTCCCTGTTCCTTCCTCATCGGGCTTTCCTGGCCTCTCTTCCCCTTTGAAGAAGGAGGATGCCTCTCGGGAGTCCAGCAGTCTTGCAACGCTGGGTTTGGTGAACATTTTCCCTTTCCCTGCTGCTTCTGATTTCTCCTTAAGTTAGTTTTCTTTGCTGGGGTTGCAGGAGTGGAGGGGGATCTTCTTTTTGCTCTTTGGTGGTCCCTGCCCTGTTCATGCAATTTATTAAGGAAGTCCAGGATCTTCCCTAGGGCCATTAGGTGGAGATCCTGGGGGTCGTCTTGGGAGGGATCTTACTACTAGTTGCTCTTCCACCAGGACTTCTTGTTGCCTGGGCTGCTCTGGGGCCATGCAGGACTTCCCTGGCGCCATCACCCTTGCTTAAATTCCCGTCATGCAGTGCGGGTAACTATTTATTTATTTTATTTAAAAACTTCTATCCGGCTCCCTCCAGCCTTATGGCAGCTCAGGGCGGCTCACAAAACATTTAAAAACAATTAAAATACAGGAAAGGGTTACTAAAACAATAAAAAGAGTAAAAAGAGGTAAAGCCACTGGCAAAAAAACCCACCCCACCCCACAAGAGGGCTTTTTGTCCTGGCTCTGCCTTCCCCGACCTCAGCGTGGGTTCCAGGTCTGGATCATGTGGCAGGGAGGGTTGCTAGGGTGGCTGGGTGGTGTGTGTGTGTACCGCTCTGTCAGGCCCAAGCACAGCCCTTTGATGTGCCACTGTCAGGGATCTCCTAAGCTGAGTGCCTCCCTCCAGAGCTCGCTGGGCTGATCTGCTCTTCCCAGTTTGGTGGTCAGAGTGCTCAGTAAATCATTAACCCACTTCTACGAGCGGAGCCAATGGAGACTACTCCTGCCAGTTCAGAGGCAGAAATGAAACTGGAGATGCAGGGAAGATTGTTCCCACTGAATATGCATCGACATTTCAAGTTTCTGCCTACTGCTGGTGAAGGAGGGGAATGACCCCAAAGTAAGGGCTGTGTGATATCCCAAGGAGAAAAAAAAAGTCAGAACAAGTTGTATTATAGCAAATCTACTAGAAAATTGAATACTCTCTCTTTTCCTACTCCAGTGGAGTAATTGGTTACTCAAACAATCAAATATCTTCAATCCATAGCTTGAAAGTGTGATTTCTCTACTATGAAGGTCACCAATAGTAGCAGGTGCAATTAAGTCCGTCATATGCAGCAAGACGTAGCTTTCCTAATATATGCAACAGCATGGACCTCCAATTAAACATTCCCAAAGGGCTGAATAACTGAAAGCTTCAGCTTTTTCATGTAATATATTAGCTGTTTTTTCATTTGAAACTCTAGTGGCAGTGTTATTAGCTTCTATTATTCCTAGCATGAAACAGTTTACAGTAAGAAGGTATTAAGGAACTAATCAAATAATTAAGAATCAACTATTCTGCTAAACAGCTAGGTCACTAATTGGTATTCAAGGTCTGTATTGGCTTACTAAAGTATCTTGTATGGCATGCAAATAAGTAAGCTATGCATTCAGTGAGGACAAGTCACACCAGATTTCCATATCTGGAGGGGAAAAGATTGTACAATAAAAGTTACTGACAAAGACAACAGTATTTTAAGGAGACATTTAGAAAGAGCTTGGTATTTGATTTTACTACATACATATTGTATTAATTAACTAAACGAAGTTGCATACTTATGTCCAAAGTAATTACTAAAATATGTAACAGGCACTCTGGATTAGATGTCAAAGAACAAATAATTCACTTTCCATATTTTCATATAGCTGGGAGGACCACCAAGGGTTATCCAAGTCCAGACCCCTGCCATTAAGCAGGATCCACAGTACCTACACAATGCCTGGGAGATGTCTATGTAACCATTTCAAAGACCTCCAGGAATGTGGCCTCCACAACCTCCTTTGGCAAATTATTTGTGACTACTGTTCTAATGGTTAGGAAACCGTTCCTAATGCTTAGCCTAAATCTTTTCTCTTTTAACTGAAACTTGCCTCTAGCCCTATCCTCACTGAGGAGAGAACACAATCTGACACCATTTTACTTATAAGCAGCCTTTTATAGGTTTGAAAACTGTAATCATGTTCCCCATCAAAAAAAATTCTAGGCTAATAGTCCCAGTTCTTTCAGCCTTTCTACACAGGTCTTTCCCTCCATCCCTCCCCTTCTTTGTTGCTCTTCTGTGAACCTTCTCCATCCTGTCAGTATCCTTCTCAAAGTGAGGTGCCCAAAACTGGATACAGTACTCTAAATAAGGAACTATGAAAAGTAGAGGTGAAAGACAGGTTACTTACCAATACTTGAGATGGCTCCGTGCATTCCCACCATTGGGTGCACCCACCACAGCCACTCGCCACAAAAGCATTAGAAGCCTCAGGAGTGTGTCCCTGCCCTTCTCCTGCAGGGCGAATCCTTCCTGCATGCTAAGCAGGGGCGGCTGGTGGGTGTTGAGGTTGGAGGGGCAGTAAGGCTGGCTGGCAGGCCGGTGGGCCAGGGCAACGGTGGGCGGAGCCAAGGCAACAGTGGGCGGCATAACCCAGCAGCAAGGAGTTCCAAGCGTTAATATTGGATGGACATTACATTACTTAATCAAGCAATTTCAGTTAGGTTAGGCAGGTTTAAAAGCAGGCAGACAACCTTAAACCTCACTTACAAGCAAGTTTTAGCAAAGACACACACACACGCAGCAGAGTTTAAGAACGCTGCTTCAGAAAGAAGGGACTTGCTGCATGTATGTTGGAGGGACCCCAATCCCTGCTTCAGAAGTCCCTTCTGAAGGAGTATT
>QEPC01002186.1:2269924-2296633 GCA_003113815.1 Sphenodon punctatus | reverse complement strand
ATAAAATATTAAATATTGCTCTAAGCGTGAATTAATTTCTATGTTTTTTGGAGTTTATGTTTTGTTGCAATGTATGAAGTGGAAGGTGTTTTGAATTGTAATTGTACTGAATTGTGTTTTTGTGTGTATTTTAAGAAAACTCTTGTACATTTAAGTGTCTTTTTAAACTGTTAAGTTTTTTGTTTTAGTGAATTTCCTTTAGTTTATATCCCACACTCTCTCACCAATGGCAATTTGTTGCTGAGTGTAGAGTTCTAACTCCTGAATTGCTTGGTGAAGGACGCTGTCATGTTTGAATGTTTGCAGTAGGTTGGACTAGAGGACCTCTGAGGTTCTTTCCAACTCTAAGATTCTATGTTTCCACCAATCAACTTCAGTGTGTTCAATGAAATATAATGATGTACTACTTTGTCCAATCTCCCTTACTGTGAAACTCACTCCATATACACATTCAAATCTCACATAATACATAACTCATGTTAGCGTCAAAGTTGGATTTTCCTGCCTTGACATCTGTGATGAAACTCATGTTAATTTCCCTGCCAAATTAGTAGGCATGCACAAGTTACAAAATATCAGGTAAGATACAAAGTAATGTGAAACTGTGTAACACGGGCAAATAGCCTCTCTCATGGGGGTACAAAGCTCTGTGTCTTAAAACGTAGATAAGGAAGCTTGACCTAATACAAAGGGGAGAAGTGCCTATGCAGGGAGACTGAGGCCAGGAGAGGAGGTGGGAGAATAGAAGTAGGGCACAGGCACAGCACTGACTAATCCTGTGGGCATGGAGGACAGCGTTCAAGGATTGAAAATCAGTGGCAAAATTCCCACTGACTTTAATGGCGAAGGATTAAACCTGTAGGATTGTATAGTGAATGAGGCTGTTTTCTAGAAGAATTTTGCCATATTTGTTGGAAAAGTTGCAAGGTGTGGAGTAAATGAAGGAGGAACCTAGAAGAAAAGTGAGGACAGAACTATAGTTAAAACAGTTCAATGTCACTGAGTCTTGGATTCTAATTCTGCCTCCCACAAAATGCTGGTCAAGTCACAGCTTTTCTCAGGTGGCCAATAATTGTGTCCTCCCTCTTTACTAAGGGTGAAAACAGACATGACGCTAACCACCCTTTAACCACCCTTGGTGGTTATTTATGCATGTTGCAGGGTTGTATTGGTGCTCTATGCAGCCCTGCAACATGCATAAATAATCACCAAGGGTGGTTAACAGGTGGTTAGCGTCATGTCTGTTTTCACCCCAAGTTTCCAACTTGGGACACTTGGGCCAGGAAGTTACAAAATTGCTGATCATTCACAGCTGCAACTGCAGTAGATAGGAGCTGCACTTTGACCTTATAACACACTATTAGAATGTTAAGCACTCTGAAAACATCAAGCCATATATGTCTCAAGGTAAGTATCCAAAGTTAATGCAATTCTCCACCCAGTAAAATCAGTGTCTCGGCTCCCAATTGACTAATGGATGAAGCATTGTATCAAGAGTGTAGCTCTAAAAGAGACAGCCTATGAGGTTGGGGGACTCGCACTCCCTGCAGCTATGTCCCCTACTGATGGGAAGTGGGTGGGGGCTCCATCTTCTGTTCTTGAGCCCACTCTAACTTAGCTACATTCCTGCATTGTGCCCTAAATATCTCATTCAATGGTTTATTCCAATTTAGTTGTTACACCTTCAGTCTTCCTGAAATTCTTTCGGTAGTCAAAGAAATTCTTCGATCTGGCCTGCGGGTCTAAGTTCGGGGAGTGCATGGCCTCCTCCCTTAGTCTAAGGGAGAAGGATGGGTCTAGTTCCTACTACCCTCAACACAATGGACTCAGAGGAAGGGAGCAGAGAGGATGGCATGCACTCACTTCCCATTATCTCTGCAGAGAAGAGTGGAGCCTAAAATAATGTCATAGCATCACTCCACCTGAGGTAGTGGGAGATTAAAGGTTTTGCCACCTGTGGCCACATGAGAAGTCATCTCTGTGAATTCGCTTGGCAGTAATTTCTCTCTCTCTTTCTCTCTCAACGTCAGGAGCTTGGGGTTGTTTTGTGAATGAAAGCTGATGCTGATACAGGCACTCAGAGTGAGAGAACACATGTATCAAGACCCCAAAAAGCTTTTTTGAGTGCTTTGTATTTCTGGGAGTTTCAACATATTATAATATGATTTGACACTGACCACGCAGTCAAGGAACGAGAGAGAAATGCAGCAAGACTAATGATTTGCGGTGAGGGGTGGAGGAAAGGAAACTGCACTTTCCCAATCAAAATTCCAATGTCAGCAATATTAGAAATCTAAATACACAGGGTTATAGTGACATTAAGCTGAATACAGGGACCCGAGTTGACTGCATTGCTGCAATTTGCAGTGATTTTTGAAGAATCAGCCAATCCTTGCAGTAGCATGCTGAAATTGCAGTGACACTGCAGTGAGGGCTGTCTGCAGGATCTTTAAATCCTGGCTCAGGCATAAACTTGTCGCTTGACCCTAAAACTGCTAAACTAAAACTGCTGCTGTAGCTGCCGTCTGTCAGGGAGGTGTGACCATGACCCAAGGGTAAATAGGCCCCTGGGAGATGAACTGTGGGTAGGTGGGGTCTGAAGGCCCTATGTTTGGGTAAAAGAGGTCTGGGGTTTTAATATGAGGTGGGAATTCCGGGGTGCTAAAATTCCAGAGGATTTGAGTCATGTTTGATTAGCAAAGTTGTGATTCTATGTCAAACCTGTTGCAAATTTGCTTCCCAACATGCATAGTTATGCAAATCAAGTTAATTATGCAAATATTAATGCTCACAGTGAATTTGCAGAATTTGGCTTCACTGGTTGCAGAATTTAAGATTTTTTTGGTGCAGTAAACTTGGGTCCCTGGCTGAATAGCACCTACAGACAGAGTCATGAGGGAGGGGGGCAGCCGCGCAGGGGAGCTTTCTGTGCAGTAGCATTAGTTACTAGGGAACCGGCTCAGTTATAAGCAATATTGCGCACCTGGGAGCTTTTTGTGGCTGGGGCATCCTTTCTCTGTGGCAGCCTCTTGCTGAGAGAATTTGGACTCTGTGAAGCAAACTCTCTGCGATGCCAGAAGTGCATGTACCCAGCAGTTAATGAGAATTTTGGGAGCTATTTGCATAGGGACCCAAAGCTGCAAGAAGGTGCAGCCTAGGTGCATCTCTGGCTCGAGAGGAATAGCATGCCTTGGTAACGAACGCGTGCGTCATTAATAATGCTGGGTGAGGCACGCCAGCCTCCAAAATGTGGGGGGGACTCTGGGGAGGGTTTAAACATTTCTCTGCAGCAGCCCCCCACATTGATCTCTCTCTCCCCTTCTCTTTGCAGCATGAAGCTGGAGGAAGCGCTGAGCACACCCAAGCCCAACACCCATGCATAGCTCCCTGCTGCTGCTCTTCTCCCTCCTGGTCGCCATTCACCTGGGAAAGCTCTTCATGCAGCAGTGCCAGTGGCAGCTTGAGTCTCCACTCCAGGGCCATTCCCATGCAGAGCTTGGCTTGGGTGGGAATGGAGCTACCTGTCAAGTAGAAGGAACAGAAGGATCTTGTTTTGGGGAAGTTTCCCAGAGTGGTTCCGGCGGTCGTTGTAAAACAAAAGCTTTGCAAGAAGGGAAGCTTTGCAAGAAGGGAAGCTGTGAAGAGAGCTGCACTGTTATGTTCTCGGAAAGCCCCCTTGACAGAGCTCTGCCAGATGAGAGAGANTGGGACACTTGGGCCAGGAAGTTACAAAATTGCTGATCATTCACAGCTGCAACTGCAGTAGATAGGAGCTGCACTTTGACCTTATAACACACTATTAGAATGTTAAGCACTCTGAAAACATCAAGCCATATATGTCTCAAGGTAAGTATCCAAAGTTAATGCAATTCTCCACCCAGTAAAATCAGTGTCTCGGCTCCCAATTGACTAATGGATGAAGCATTGTATCAAGAGTGTAGCTCTAAAAGAGACAGCCTATGAGGTTGGGGGACTCGCACTCCCTGCAGCTATGTCCCCTACTGATGGGAAGTGGGTGGGGGCTCCATCTTCTGTTCTTGAGCCCACTCTAACTTAGCTACATTCCTGCATTGTGCCCTAAATATCTCATTCAATGGTTTATTCCAATTTAGTTGTTACACCTTCAGTCTTCCTGAAATTCTTTCGGTAGTCAAAGAAATTCTTC
Source organism: Sphenodon punctatus (assembly GCA_003113815.1). NCBI lineage: Eukaryota > Metazoa > Chordata > Lepidosauria > Sphenodontia > Sphenodontidae > Sphenodon > Sphenodon punctatus. Next base: position 2,292,468 of record QEPC01002186.1, on the reverse strand, counting down.
GATCTGGCCTGCGGGTCTAAGTTCGGGGAGTGCATGGCCTCCTCCCTTAGTCTAAGGGAGAAGGATGGGTCTAGTTCCTACTACCCTCAACACAATGGACTCAGAGGAAGGGAGCAGAGAGGATGGCATGCACTCACTTCCCATTATCTCTGCAGAGAAGAGTGGAGCCTAAAATAATGTCATAGCATCACTCCACCTGAGGTAGTGGGAGATTAAAGGTTTTGCCACCTGTGGCCACATGAGAAGTCATCTCTGTGAATTCGCTTGGCAGTAATTTCTCTCTCTCTTTCTCTCTCAACGTCAGGAGCTTGGGGTTGTTTTGTGAATGAAAGCTGATGCTGATACAGGCACTCAGAGTGAGAGAACACATGTATCAAGACCCCAAAAAGCTTTTTTGAGTGCTTTGTATTTCTGGGAGTTTCAACATATTATAATATGATTTGACACTGACCACGCAGTCAAGGAACGAGAGAGAAATGCAGCAAGACTAATGATTTGCGGTGAGGGGTGGAGGAAAGGAAACTGCACTTTCCCAATCAAAATTCCAATGTCAGCAATATTAGAAATCTAAATACACAGGGTTATAGTGACATTAAGCTGAATACAGGGACCCGAGTTGACTGCATTGCTGCAATTTGCAGTGATTTTTGAAGAATCAGCCAATCCTTGCAGTAGCATGCTGAAATTGCAGTGACACTGCAGTGAGGGCTGTCTGCAGGATCTTTAAATCCTGGCTCAGGCATAAACTTGTCGCTTGACCCTAAAACTGCTAAACTAAAACTGCTGCTGTAGCTGCCGTCTGTCAGGGAGGTGTGACCATGACCCAAGGGTAAATAGGCCCCTGGGAGATGAACTGTGGGTAGGTGGGGTCTGAAGGCCCTATGTTTGGGTAAAAGAGGTCTGGGGTTTTAATATGAGGTGGGAATTCCGGGGTGCTAAAATTCCAGAGGATTTGAGTCATGTTTGATTAGCAAAGTTGTGATTCTATGTCAAACCTGTTGCAAATTTGCTTCCCAACATGCATAGTTATGCAAATCAAGTTAATTATGCAAATATTAATGCTAACAGTGAATTTGCAGAATTTGGCTTCACTGGTTGCAGAATTTAAGATTTTTTTGGTGCAGTAAACTAGGGTCCCTGGCTGAATAGCACCTACAGACAGAGTCATGAGGGAGGGGGGCAGCCGCGCAGGGGAGCTTTCTGTGCAGTAGCATTAGTTACTAGGGAACCGGCTCAGTTATAAGCAATATTGCGCACCTGGGAGCTTTTTGTGGCTGGGGCATCCTTTCTCTGTGGCAGCCTCTTGCTGAGAGAATTTGGACTCTGTGAAGCAAACTCTCTGCGATGCCAGAAGTGCATGTACCCAGCAGTTAATGAGAATTTTGGGAGCTATTTGCATAGGGACCCAAAGCTGCAAGAAGGTGCAGCCTAGGTGCATCTCTGGCTCGAGAGGAATAGCATGCCTTGGTAACGAACGCGTGCGTCATTAATAATGCTGGGTGAGGCACGCCAGCCTCCAAAATGTGGGGGGGACTCTGGGGAGGGTTTAAACATTTCTCTGCAGCAGCCCCCCACATTGATCTCTCTCTCCCCTTCTCTTTGCAGCATGAAGCTGGAGGAAGCGCTGAGCACACCCAAGCCCAACACCCATGCATAGCTCCCTGCTGCTGCTCTTCTCCCTCCTGGTCGCCATTCACCTGGGAAAGCAGTGCCAGTGGCAGCTTGAGTCTCCACTCCAGGGCCATTCCCATGCAGAGCTTGGCTTGGGTGGGAATGGAGCTACCTGTCAAGTAGAAGGAACAGAAGGATCTTGTTTTGGGGAAGTTTCCCAGAGTGGTTCCGGCGGTCGTTGTAAAACAAAAGCTTTGCAAGAAGGGAAGCTTTGCAAGAAGGGAAGCTGTGAAGAGAGCTGCACTGTTATGTTCTCGGAAAGCCCCCTTGACAGAGCTCTGCCAGATGAGAGAGAGAACAGTAACTGAAAGGATTCACACAACAGTAGCTCATCCAGGGAAAATAATACAATTCCACTATGACTTTCTCTTTTGTATCTGGATCTCTGTGGCCCATAGTTGTTGCCTTTGCCTCTTACTGCCCTTGATTCCCTAAGTCTTCCACAGCCAAGACACATACACCCCACCCCGAGCTGTGGCTGCCGCCGGGGGTCATTGTTGCTGCTTGCACAGCTGAGGCGGCTCTTCTGGGCCCAGCTCCAGCAGGGCTGGCAACCCCGGCCTCTGCTTTCTTATGGGGCAAGATGCACAGCATTTGGCTCCAGAAAAACTCTGGGAGGCAAATGCTGCACAGCTTTTGTCTTGTGGGAAAATAAAGCCACGTGGCTTTATTTTCCCATGAGACAAAAACTGTGCAGCATTTGCCTCCTGGAGTTTTTCCTGGAGTCAAATGCCACACATTTTGCCCCATGAGAAAGTGTTGAGTGGTAACCGATATTGCCTTGGTCTGTTGGCATTGGCCCCTTTCAGGGTAAAGCCTCTCCTTTTTTCATTTAGGCTGAGGCAGTCACAAGCCAGAGTCAGTGACTGACAGCAGCAGAGGAGCTGGTAGAGGAGGAGGCGGCTCTGTCTGAGGTAGGGGGCAGTGCTAGTTCTCCTGTCATGGGGGGCTTGCGAGGAGCTTCCAAAGTGAGTGGGAGGGAGGTGGTGGCTAGTCCCGCCCCTTCTTCCATTCTCCTCACTTTCACGCTGCTCAAGCTCACCGCCCGGCTCACCCTTGTCCCAGAGAGGCATGGGCGTTCCAGCAGAACTGATTTTTTAATAATTTGGTTTTGGCTGCATCAAACACGCTCAGACGCCAGACTTTGATTTTCCAGCTGAATCTTGTTCAAATTTTGCATGTACGAGGGTCCCCACAAACATAAGCCATGGATAAATTTTCAAAACTGCAGCTCAAATGGTTTCCTCAATATCAAGGCTTCGGCAGTCCCCTATTTATAAAGGAGAGCGGTTCTGCCTTTAGCTTACTTGCTGCTGCCAAAGCAAGTAAATAAAGAGGTGGCCAGAGAATATCCAACTACTTTTAATTAATTCAAGTCTTCAAGGCTGGATGAATTACACCCTAGAGTACTGAAAGAACTCTCTGAAGTAGTCTCAGAACCTCTTCAAATTATCTTTATGAATTCTTGGAAAACAGAATTCAAATTATAGAATTTGAAGCTTAGCTTCAATGCCAGGCAAGATACTAGAACAGAAGGCAGTCATCAAGGACTTTGATGACAATGCTAGGATCACTCGTAGCCAGCATGGATTTGTCAAGAACAAGTCTAGCCAAACTAATCTTTTCTACTTCTCTGATAAGAGTAACTAGTTTAGTGGATGAAGTGAATGCTGTGAACATAATATATCTTCATTTCAGCAAAGGTTTTGACAAAGCTTCAAATGAGATCCTCGTTGACCAGTTTACACAATGCAGTTTGAAAGACAGTACAACCAGGTGCATTCACAGCTGGTGGACGAACCGTACTCAAAGATTGATCATCAGCTCTGACCTGGATCTGGTGCTGTTCAACATCTTCATCTTCACTAATGACTTGGATGAAGGGGTGGAGGGAATACTTATCAAGTTTCCAGAGAACACAAAACTGGGAGAAGTCACTAATGCTTTGAAACATAGAAATAAAATAAAATAAAAAATTCTGGTAGGATGGAAATCTGGGCTGAAATTCAACCAAAGTTAATTTTAAAGTTCTGCATTTGGAGAAGAAAAACTAAATGCACAAGTATAAGATGGGGGATATGTATCTGGCTTATCAGGAGCACATGCGAAGAGGGTCTAGGGATTGTGGCTGATCACACTCTGAACATGAGTGAACAATGTGATGTGGTTACAAAAAAGGCGAATGCTATTTTAGGCTGCATTAACAGAAACATTGTTTCCAAATAGGCAGAAGTAATAATTCTATTCAGCACTCGTCGGACCTCCCCTTGGAGTATTGCGTTCAGTTCTGGGCATCTCATTTGACACTGACAAAATGGAACAGGTTAAGAGGATGGTAACAAGGATGATAAAGGGTCTGATCAGTATTATGAGGAAAGGTTGAATGAACTAGGTATGTTTAGCCTACTGAAGAATAAGGGGAGACACGATAGCAATTTTCAAATATCTAAAGGACTGCCACCCAAAAGATGGCAAGGAACTGTTTTCCATTGTTAAAGCAGGACTAGATAGAATGGGGACGATCCCATGCCTCGTACACGCTGCGCACATATTGCGTGTACGCACATGCGTGCAAACCGCACACATCTCCATAGGGATTGCATTGTGCCACGCAGATTGCATGCAGGACCTGTGCAAATCTCACTTGGATCCCATGCAGATCCTGCTTGGGATTGCAGCCAATGCGCTTACAGTAAGGTAGATTTTCAGCTCAATATCAGTAAAAACTTTCTAACAGTAAGAGTGATGTGGCAATGGATCAAGCTACCTAGGGAGGTTGTAAGCTCTCCATCATTGGAGGTTTTCAAAGAGAGACTAGACAGCCATGTGTTGGAGATGTTGTAACTGTAGTCATCCTGCATCCTAGCAGGGGGTTGGACTAGATGACTCTCAAATCCTAAGATTCTGTGCATTATGACACATTTAGACTTTAAAGATTCTCTTTAATTCAATCCTTCCTTATCCTAACTTGCCTCTGTAGCTGTTCTTCCTCAATATTTAATGTCATGAACCAGTCACAATCAGACTTTTTTGTCAAGATGGTGAAGTAGGCATAGTATCTCTGTTACTATCGCTCCATCTGTACTGCATAACTTGCTATGTTACTAAATATTGTATAAACTTTTATCAAGAAAGATTGCTTCCAGCACAGCTATATGCTGTTTCAGCTAGGAATTGCGTAAGAAAATGCTTAATTCGTGGTAACTATACAACTTTTTATATGACAATCTACATACAATTATTTTTGCTCCAGTCCACACTAAAACATCAATAAACTTTTTCTAATTACTGGCAATTAGTTTTTCCATGTACTTATAATGTTATAACAACGCTGACAAATGTAAAGTAAGGGATACAGCATGTCTTGAGGTAATTGGTCCAGTTCTTATCACTTCAATCACCAATGTCACCCCCTTCCCACAAAAAAAAAGGACAGAAAGAGTCAAGAGAAGGATAATGAAAATGATTAAGGGCAAGGGAATAGAATCACAAAGAGAATTTTAAAATATTAGGACCATTTACAGAAAAGGTTATGTTCAGACACTTGTGCTCACTGCATGGCAGTGGCGGTTAGGGCTGTAGCGCAATGTCGCAGCGGTAGCTAATTCCGCCAGAAACAGCGTTTCCGCAATTAGTGGTACGGCGTGGCAGAGGCTTTCATTCCGCTAGTTTCATTTCGCTACTTCTGCAGTTCTGCTAATTCCATTCCGCTACTTCCATAGACTTCGCAAAATAGTGGAAACATGACATTTTCGCTACTTCCGCCATTCCGCCAGCACCACAAAATAGCGGAACAGCGGTTTTCCAACAGTTTCCGCAATTTTTCCACAATTCTGCAATTTGCAGAATGTCAGCGAAATTAGCTGAATGTCCGCAGAAAATCCGCGGTGTGGCGCGGGCAATTCCGATATGGCGGAATGGAATCGTGGTGCGGTAACAGCTCCTGCCGCATCAGCCCTAGTGGCAGTTGGTGGGTTCCAAGGCTGGTGGGGCGCAGGGTGGGACCAGAAGTGAGCGGAGCCTGGCCAATGATAGGTGGAGCCAAGGTGGAGCCAACAGTAGGCGGAGCCTAGCTGAATTTTGAAATTAATATGGACGTTTACAGCACCGGTTCCCCATCTGGAAGAGAAAACAAAATCTCTAAAAATGGAAATTGGTGTGTATCTCCGTGTGTTCCCCTCATCCATGTCCTTCATAGACTGTAAGTCCACTGGACCAAGGACCCATCACTGTAAAGTGTCAGCCAGGTACACTGCTGACAGTATATAAATGCTTAATATGCAATCAATAAAAAATCCACACCAAATACAGATCTTGGACTCAAAGCAAGGTTTTTATTAAACTGCAACCAAACACACCCTCCCTCCAACACAACCTAAACCACAACCAATGACACCCACACATAACTAGCCAAGAACTCAAGGAGCAAGCTCTCATCCTCCCAGCTCCTTTGCCTCACCAGCAAAACTGCAAAGGGACCATTTTAAAATGCAGGGAAAATTCAAGCAAAGAACCATTACATCTGATAAATCTTGCCAAACTGTAGAAAAGCACTAAAGTATTTCCTAAATTAAGAGAGATCAAATTAACTCTTGAACAAAGCTGAACAATGGAAACACACTGAGGTAGCCCAATAACCTAATTCCAGTTACCTTTTCATGGGGCATCCCCATTACATATCACCAGTACACTTAGCACTTTTGGTAACATGAATGGGTACAAACTGAACTAATTTCTTCCTCCCCGAGAAGAAAACTGTAGACAGTGATGTCTTTCACACACTGCTCCAGCACAGTGGGCCAAGACCTCCAGATTAACAGTAGCCATGGGGCACCAGCGGCAGGCCAGATTTAAAGGGAAATGAGTGAAATTAGGCCGCAAGTCAGAGGTTCCCAATTAGAGTAATTGTTTAGAGTAAGGAAACAAGGCATGCAGTGTCATGGATAGTACAGAGAACGTAATTTAGTGTTCTTAATACACTCAGAAAATAAATGAATGGACATTTAACAAAATTAAAATACAACAAATTTGAAATAAAAACTCCCCCCTCTCCCCCCCCAAAGATATATACACACAATCTTTTGGAGAGGAGCACACTATCACAAGATATCACTCAGGCCAATAGTTTAGCAGGAGAGTAAAAGAAAAAAAGAAGAATGGTGAAAATATCTGGTTACATGGTAGAGGTGTATATGGGGATATAAACATGGCCAAAGCCAAGCACTAATAGACGGGTTGGTGTCAGGGTATGGAGGGGGTGGGGCCCGCAGGGACAGTGGAGGAGGGGGCGGGGGATGGCCCGGGGTACCCAGGAGGTCGCTCTCCCCACAACCCCAGTACCTGTGTTGTTAGAGCCTGCCCCTGCTTGCAGTCTGCAGGGTCAGCGATTACCGGATGAGAGACAGCTGCGATGCTCTGAGCGCCTGCAGAAACGAGGGCTGGGTTTGAAGCAAGGCACATAAAAGGAGGACCACTGGGGTTCTCTCCTTGCTGGTGATCAGAGCTTCTTGGTTCCTGTGATCTGGCCTGTGCGTTGATATTTGGAGAACCTGTGGTTTGTTTGAATCCCTTCCCGTTCCCTGTGATGAGCGCGGCGAGTGGTGAGCGATTGTGTTCGGGTGGTGTGTGTTTCTGTCTCCCTTGCTGCTCACCTTTCATGCCTTCCCATGTGTGGTTGCCCTAATCCCTCCCTGTTCCCCTCGGGGGTTCCCAGGGCCTGGGGTCCCTACCCCCTCCTCACTTGTTTCCCTTCCTGGTCCTTTGTGTGAGGAGGATCACTCTAATCCAGGATGTGACATCTCCGGTGGGCTCCCTGAGGAATGGTGGCTGGGTCAGGTGCCTTTTAGCATACAATTGACCTCACAGCGAGACACCCATACTTATTTATTTTTATTTATTTTCCAAATTTATACCCCGCCCCCTCCTGCAACGCAGCTCGGGGCGGCTTCCAACAATCAACAATAAAAACATTAAAATTCATTTTAAAATATTAAATATAAAATATACCATATAAAACAGGGCTAGAAAAATAATAAATAAATGGGTGGGGGACTAAAATCATCCCTCCCCACCCTCCCTCCCAAAGGCCTGGGCAAACAGCCAGGTCTTACAGTTCCGCCGAAATGTTAAAANCTATAATACAGGGTGTGACATCTCCAGTAGGCCCCCTGCTTGACACGGGGGACCTCCAGGAGGGCACCCCCGGCCGACCGCAGGAGCCGCTCTGGGGCGTGAAGGGCGAGGCGGTCCCTGAGGGCTCCTTTAACACTGATAGTGTGCGTCTGTTAGTGGGGTTTGTGTGCTTGTGTCGTGGGCTCCCTCCTTCGATCCTGGTTCTCCTTGCCATCCCATATTCCCCACAGTTGGGAAGAACCTTCCCTTGCAAGAAAGTGGAAGACTGTTCACTACAAGATTTCTTGCATCTTCTTCTGAAGCCTCTGGTATGACAACTGTCAAAGAGAGAAAGCTGAAGTACACAGACCACTGAATTGATGTGGTATTACTAGGCCAGTTAGATAAAAAGTAAAAATAAGTATGTACTGATGTTGTTTAATAAAAGATGTATGAAAACCTATTCAGCACTGACTAAACAAGAAAGCAAGTTTTTCTTACCTGGCTCTTGTGTTGTAGTGACTGGCTCAACTTTCTCTTTTGATATGCTAGCTGTTTTCTCAACTACACCACTAGATACACTTTTACTAGCTTCCTTTCTTCCTGATGTAAAAAAAAAAAATTAAATTCAGCATATAGATATTAGAAGTGTGTGTGTGTGTATATATATATATATGAGAGAGAAAGAGAGTGGAATATATTTAAGAATAGAATCAGATGTACTGTCGCAATGAGAATTCTCTGTCACATCATGTGTCAACATGATGTGACAGTTAATTTTTGACAATTGGGACACATGTTCATGCTATGGATATTCAAGTCACAAAGACTGGAATGGTTTTGCGACCTTCTCTGTGTAACTAAGTTACGAAATCCTACTTAAAGCTGGCAAAATTGTTCTATTAAAGTATGGACAATTAAAAACCACCCGTATCACGTACTGGTAACAGTAGTGACTGGTTAAAAATGTACAGCAGATTGTAGGCGATATGGCAGGGCTGAATGGGTGGTTGGGGGAGGAGAACTCTCATTTGACATACTCAAAGGTCAGCAAAAATTTGGCCACAGACTAGACAGTCCAAGAACCAGTAGTTGGGAAACACTGTACTAAATGATACCTTTGGCAAGCACAAGTTATCTATGCAGATTCCCTATATGTTTACAGAATTATTTCTTTTATGTAAAATTCACGTTTCCCTCACTCCTGCTCCAACATAAGACATACATTCACTTTTATCTGTAGGGAGTCTGTTGCTGGCACAGGGACATTATTCCGAGCTTTATTTTCTTTTATTATTAAATTCAGTCTTTATACATATCCTCTACTCTTTGTGTGTGCACATACGCACGGACACACACACCCTTGTTATGGTTTATAAAATCAAATTAAATCCTTTTATTATGTGCAGCCACATGGCCAATACATACATTAAACTACACAAATTCTTGCATATAAAACATATATCATACAAATATAAATGTCATATATCAGCCATTTCATATATCCCCTACTCCAGATCACAGATCAAACTACATGCGGGGGGCGGAGCAATTTTAGATGCACGGCAGCACATCTCTCAGCAAAGATGGCCACCTGTTTGGTCCTATGGGAATCCTGATCACCAAGGAGGAATATGAGCTGTCTAGTTATCGTCCAGCCCTCCCCCATACCTATGCTCAACCACAGCCCAGGACAAAGATGGTCATACAGGGGGCACCACAGAAGATAATGGTTAAGGTCCTCTATTTCCTTCCCACATGGACAACTCCTCTCCTCCAGTGAGATCCCCTGGAATCTCCCTAAGAGGACTGCCGTTTTTAACGTATGTAGCCTGAGAGTGCTGAACCTATATTTCAGGCCGGGGTCCATATGGAAGTATAGGTACAAAGCTCCTGTCCGGGGGGGCGGGGGGGGGGCATAATATACTTATAAAATGGTGCCAGCCTAGATACTGAGGTCGCAGCCTTAAGCTGTTTTCTATCCATATCCAAAACACGTGACTTTAACAGCCCTATGACTTGCCTACTAGTGGCATTCTGGAAAAAAGCTCGGAGAAACCGAGCCGCACCAGCCGACTAAACACCTCCAAGCACCATGGGTCACACCCCACTTCCTCGGTGGCTTTTTCGACCCAGGTGCGCTCAAGAAGGGAGCCCTCTGGCACATGATGCAATTTAGCCCAGAACACCAAAAGTCTCATGTCCACTAGAGCCGTCAAAGAGGGACAGTCTATCTCCGTCAGTACAACGGACATACTTATAGACTGAGGACACCTGAGTATTCTCCTCCAAAAATGGGTAATGATAGGCTGGAGAAGCCGTAGCACTCCAATATCCATTCCCCAAACATGAGATCCATACAGAAGGCGTGACAGAACTTTTGCCTCAAAAATCCGTCGGGCCACCTTAACTGATGTTTGGCCGTGGGAGTAAAAGAAACATGTAATAGCCACAGCCTCCAAACATGCCACTTCCCTGGTAGCTCAAGCCTGGGGATGCCAGGAACAAGTCTCCGCCATCCTAAAACCCAGGTACTTATAATATTGGACCTGTTCTAGGTGGCGCCCCCGAAGAGACCAATAATACTCCTTGTGTCGAACACCAACCACCATGATCTTCATTTTCCCATAATTTATTTTAAGATGTTTCAAATTGCATCTATCCTCAAAATCTCGCAGTGCTCTAAGAAGCCCCACCCTTGAGAGAGAGACAAGGATGGTATCATCAGCATACATCAAAAGAAACAACTTCCGACTATCAATAGTAGGCGGATGGTACCTTACCACATCTCCATGCTCAGCTATCAGTGAGTTGACATATATATTAAAAAGCACGGGAGCAAGCAGGCATCCCTGCCTAACTCCCCTGAAAGTTTGAATATAATCTGACAATCCTCCTTCTGGAGGCATTCTAACCCGAAGGAGGGTGTCTGAATACAAAGCCCTAATCAGGGCTATCAACCGTGGGTCAGCCTTAAGGCGGACTAACTCGTTCCAGAGTTCAATTCTGCATACTGTATCAAACGCTGCTGACAAGACAACAAATGCTAAAAATAGCTTGCGCTTTCGCCTCCGATATTTATTCATCAAGTGGTGCAAAATAAAGATCTGTTCCCCAGTCGAACGGTGAGCCGTGAACCCGGCCTGTTCTTCCGCCAGCATAGTCTGGGTCTCACACCATTTCTGCAAATGCTGCAGAAGCAGGGCAGCATATAGTTTGGATACAATGCACATCAAGGTGATTGGTCTGTAATTATTTGGGTTGGACTTGCTGCCCTTCCTGAAAATGGGCACTACAATCCCCACTTTCCACAGATCTGGGATAGTGAGCATATTATTAATTAAGGAAAACAGATTCACCAATGCTCCTAATCTCCATATGGTAATGCTTTAAAAAATTCCCCCGGGATATAGTCTGGCCCTGCTGCCTTACCCCGTTTTAGGGCGCTCACTACCATCTGAATCTCCTGTGGCAGGATGGGGCATATCCTGCTCCTGTGATGGTAACTCCATTCTCCCCTGATCAACATGGGCAAAGAGAGTCGTAAAATGTGTTGTCCATACCAGGGGGGGCATACTAACTTCCCTCGCCAATCCATTCCGGAGTTTAGGTATATTTACCAAGGCCCAAAACTTCCTTACTTCTTTCCTATCCTTTGCTTCTTGAAGTCATCGAGCTTTAGAATGTTTTCCTTGCTTCATTCTCAATAGTTTTTTATAAGATTTCCTTTGTTCTCTATAATGCAGATAGTATTGAGCTTCCCTATATTGATGTAACCTCCAGGCTAGTTGCCTAAGGGTTGATCTTGCCTCCCTACATTCAAAATCCCACCAAGCCACCATTCCCTGGGTCCATAATCCATTCCCAAATCTACACTCCTTTGTTACCAAAGGGTGCAGTTGTTCACTTATCTGTTACCATAAGGCCAAAGCCTCCCTAACGGAGGTAGCAGTCTCTAGATGCATAAACATCAATTGAACCTCCGGTCATACCAGGAGCTGAGATGCAATTCACCATATACGGAGACCATCCCCGTGCCCCCATTATTCTGGTCCCATCCTTTCTACCAACCTCCGGCAACTCCCCCCTCTCTTTGTTATATCCCGGGGTCAAACACCCCCCCCACCTGAATGGGAAAATAATCACTCTGGTATTGGTCCCCCACTCGTAAATAGACAACAGAATGAGCCAACCCCTGCAAAGCAATGGCATAGTCGATGACACTACTACCAAAAGGGCCTACATATGTTAAACAGCCCTGCTCATCCCCCCTAGTGTTGCCATTCAAAATCCAAAAAGCCCATTCTAGAACCAACCTATATAATTCTTATCCTTCCGGGATAATACCCCGATCCTAATACCTCTATCAATATTATAATCACAAACAAAGACGGACCCATCCCCAAGGCCCATACTAGCATGGATTTCAGCAGTAGATGCCCCCAAACGTGCATTCAAATCTCCTACAATCAGAACCTCATCACCTGGAAAGCTCTGTAGATGTTCCACTAATTCATCCCTTAGTAATTGCCAGAGGGGTTGCCTCAGCCCTCGGGGAGGGTTATAGACATTAATCAAAAATAAGCCCCCCAGGAGCCCCAGCACCAAAATACGCAATGCCAATAAGATTTGGCATTGTAATAAATTCCAACCCATTTTCCAGGCCCTAAGAGTATCAACCAGCATAATAATAAGGCCTCCCTTGGGACGACCCCTATCCCCCAAGGGGACTGTAGGTGTTGCCCAGGTGATATATCCCTGTGAACTAGGGGGTTCCTGGACACACCAGGATTCTTGAATACAAATTATCTCAAATTGTCCCAGATATATGCAAATCTCCTTATCTTTTAATTTTTGTAGCCACCCTGCCACATTCCATGAGACTAGCTTTAAATTAGTGGCCTCTGGGTCTGCTCTCAGTCAATCGATTGTAGCCATGACAGTTTTATCCCCTTGAGTCTCCCTAAAATTTGAATGACCCAATACTGATGCTAATAAGGCCCTACCCGAATCCTCACAGACTATCCTACTTTCTAGGGCTGGCATGCTTAATTGTGAATTAGCCTCCTCTGAAAGATCCAAACTAGACAGCGGAACTACTGACGCTGAATTATATTTATCAGGGGTAGAAGTAGAAATAACCGTCTGAGATACCTCCAATAGATCTTTAGATTGACCACAAATGGAGATAAGTGAGACTTTAAGTAATGGGGAATTCCTTCCCAGGGTTCCCAGACTCCTCTGGCTAAAATAAGGAAGGGGAAGTTACTTGCCTGTAATATTGGTTCTTCAAGTTGGGACCTCTACATATTCACAGGCTATTAGTGCCAACTGGTGCCAAAACCAGACCTTGATTAGTTTATAGAATGTTTTGATATTTTTTAGTGTATTGTATTTTTATGTTTTATTGTATTTTATTTTGTTGTTGTAAGCCGATGCGCGTTGCCAGACACAAATTTATGTAAATAAATTTAAATTTATTTATGTAAATAAATAAATATATTTCTGTACAACTCCTAGGTCTCAGATACACATTGAATAGGAAGGGGTGGGGTGTGGGGGAGTGATGGAACAGTTCCCACAGGGACAACAAGCAACTGCTAGGTCAAGCAGCCACGTCAACCATATTCCATGATCAAATGTATCAAAGACCGCCAAAAGATCCAACAAGATCAACAGGATACAATTATCACTGCCGATTTCCAAGCAAAGATTGTCAACCCAGACCACAAACGCAGTCTCAGCGTGTTTTCAGATGTGACACTGCCACGCATCCCCCCTGCTCCGTGGTAATTCCTACATTACGTGTGGTGCCCGGCCCCAGATAGGTGAAGACGCTTCCATCCCGAACCAGGGTAGCCCATAACACGCATCCGGAGGTTGGGAAATGGCGAGGAGAAATTCCGTGGTTGCAGCTACCACTAATGTGGGAAAGCATGACCAGGCGTGGGTGTCACATTGTAAGGACTTGGGGGCATGAAGCCCCGACCCCAGGCACCCCGCGGCAACCCGCAGCGCTGGCGGGGGCTCCCGCCCCACTAGCCCCGCCTCAGGGCAACCCCGCCACAGACTTCAGCAGGGACCAACCTGTAGCCTCTTCAGCTGAGCCTCCTGACAGGCTCTTGCCTGTCAGGCAGCAGGGAGAAACACCGCCGCTCCGCGGCCAGGCCCCAGGGGGCAGGGCCAAACAGGACACCCCACCGGAAGTAGCCCCGCCCCGCCGGAAGTAGCCCCGCCCCCGCCGTTACGCCGCTCAGCGCGGCTCCTGCAACGTCCTGCGCAGGGGGTTAAAAGCCCGATGCAGGGCTAGCCACATTGCTGGTGATCGAGCCTTGTGCCCGTGAGACTGGCCCCCTTTGTTGTGCCTGCTGTTTGGAACTTGCTTCTGTGCCGAGGAAAGTAGTGTGGCTGAGTGGGGTGAGTGTGGAGTGCGTGGGTGAGTGGTGCGGTTACGAGAGCTTGGAGGTAAGGTTGCAGTCCTTTTGGGGTCAGGGGAGCACTATTGCCTGGGTCCCTCCTTGGAACGCGAGCCCTATCCAGCCCTCCCTTCCCCCTAGGGCTGCTACACTCCCGTCCCTCACCAACCTCACTCCCCTCTCCCTTTCCCTTCCCCTGCCCCCTCCACTTCCCCGTGTGTGTGTGGCTACCGCAGCAACTGAGGCATGCGATACCCAGATGCCCTATGATGAGTCAGGCTGGGGACTAATCATCCTGTTAGCCCTATTCCACCCTGAGGGCGTGTTTTCCCCATGGTGCCTCGCTGCGTCCCCGTATAAGGTGTGTGTATGTGCCCCCTCCTGGTCGCTAACGCTCCGTGTACCCTACCTCTTCCCCCCAAACCCCCCTTTAGCCCCCACACACGTCAGTTTGCAGCACCCCGAGGGGTGGTTAGATAGCCCCATCCAGAAGGCAGGAGGACACGCTGAACATCTGCCAGACAACGAAGCAGTCAGGCTGTAGCTCGGAAGATTTAAAGGGCCGACTTGCACGAAGATAATGTTGGCTTCACAATAATGGAAGAGGTGGAGTGAGAGGAGCCCGAAGCACAGCCGACAGGCCCAGTTTGATGGCAGCAGCCCATGGCTGCACCAGTCCTAGGCCCATGGAAGACAGGGGACTCCCAGAAGTCACCCGCCAGACCTTTTGCCCCTCCCCCTCTGCCGTCTGTCCCCCACCACACCCCCCAACCAACCCTTAAAATGCTCCTGTCCATGGTCCTGACACTTCAACGATGATGGATGCCCTGCTGCGTTCATCAAGTTCTTGGGTGCTGTTATTTTACACTGTTTGGGTTGTGGAGGCAGAGCGCATAAGGTGACTGGATACTGGTATGCGATGAATGTACTGAGGGGCGTGTCTGTAACCGGAACTGTTTTTATACCAGAGGACAAGGATAGTAAATAGGATGGTGAGGGTCTGGGTGCAAGAAGAGAGCCCATATGGGTGCTATTAGGACAGCCGGTGCAGGAGAGGGTTTAGGCACTATCAAGGTGTGGTGCTCGTAATCTATGCCCGACTGAGGTCCAGGCGTGACACATCAGCTCAGAGATGCCTGTATCCTCTTTATGTAGTGGTACTCTCTTGGGTTGTCCTCCTGTCTGTAGAGGGGTACCGGTCCAGAGGCACGACGAGGCACCGGGTTGTCAAGCGCAGCCTTACATGTCTCACATATATTATGCAGCATGCAGCTGGCCCCAATCACAGCTACAGTCTCCACTTTGAAGTCGAGGCATGTGGCCAGGCATCTCCAGTGTTGAGGGCCCCGAATAACCTCTCCATAACTGTGTGGACTGCGCATAAATGGTTATTATAATGCACTTGCTCGGGTGTTCAGGCCACCGGGAAGACCTTCACTAACAATCAGAGAAGCGGGTAGGCACGGTCCCCAATGATGACCGGGGGCATTGCCACCCCCTTGATGTGGGTCATGGTGGATCCCCAAACTCCCCCGTGTACATGCAGGCAAACAGAGGAGAGATGGCAAGGCTCATGGCTGCATCCGGAATGCCCGGTGAAGATGTCAGTGAAGCTGCCTCTGTCATCGACAACCGCCTGGAGCTGTAGGGAGTGATACCCATGATGATTGATGAACTCTGCTGCTTCATTGTTGGGGGCCCACAGGATCTTGATGTGTGTACCATCGATCGCACCGATGCAATTTGGGAAGTCTGCTGTTTGGAACCCAACCGCTGGTCCACAAGCTGGATCACCTGGTCAAAGAGCACTGCCTCCATGGCCTCACAGAAGTCAAGGATGATGGTAGAGACAGTGCTGATCCTCACTCCACACTGCTGTAGAACAATCCAGTGACGGCGATTGATGGGCATTGCCATGTATATCCCGGTGGTGGCTGCCACAATACGTCACTGCAGGTTCCAGGCAATGCTCCGCAGCTGGCCATTGTTCCGGCGCCATACTGAGAGGATCCGCCTCGCGGAGCGGAGCTGTGCTGGTGCCAGGAGGCCGGCCATGTGCTGCCTGCTCCTGAATGAGCTCCTGAGCAATGTGGCATGTTGCTCGAGCAGGACGAGGAAGATCGTGCATGATCTCTCGTGGAGCTTGACACCAGCTATAGTGATTAGTTCGTGCTGCCTGAACTACTCCGAAATGCAGTGAAGTAGGTGCCTCTGCAAGGCTACCTGCCCCGCATCCATGGTGCAGTTCACAACAAGGAGGAGCAGTAAGGCTAACTTGACTACAATGGCATTGTATACCGTACTGCTCTGAGGCAAACTTAGGCCTAGGAGCCTGTACCGGATCCCGTTCAATATAGGTGCTCATTCGCGACGTCATGGTTTGCGCCACACCCCTAGCCCATGCCCTAACCATTATGCTCTCTGTAATCAGCATGTGGGGTTGTGGGCCTACAGCAACCCTCCCAGTAGCAATGCGGATCAATGTGTTACCACGACCCATATGTGCCTCCATCCCTTCCATAGCTCCTGCATTCCTCGAACAGCTCCCACTCCTCCTACTCCCCACTCATTCCCTGCAACTGCCCTTGGTGTCTGCATCCCACCCTTATCTTCCCACCTTGTGGGAGTACTGGGAACCTCTGTCTGGCTCCAGTTCCCACCGATGCACCTGGTCTCATTCTTTTCTTCTTTCTTGGAGCAAATGGACCATGGCTGATAATGGCTCCGGCTCTAGTCCTCATTTCCAGGGCCATCCTGGCACCCGTGCTTGGAGCGTTTGTGCCATCATATTCCTGGCAGACTTGTGGCATGAAGGTGACGTACAGCAGCTGCTGGACTCTCCGGATAGTTCAAAAACTGGGTATGACCTCTTGAGCTCCTGTCACTCAGTCATCCAGTAAGCGGGCCTCAATGCTGAAAATAAGGCACTAACCCTTTAAATGTATTGGATAACTAGGAACAGAAGCCTATATAAAGGCCTAGGTAAGAAGAGGACTTTGGCAGTTGCAGGCGGCAGTTGAAGAAAGCAGACCTCCTGGGAAAGCAGCTGTCCAGGGACTGGGAAGCCCAGTCAGGCTCTATCAAGGGCCCTTCAGGAGCAACTCTACCTCCAGGCTTCAGAGAGGGATAGGCCTAGCAAGAAGGCCTCAAACCCAGGTGGGAGACAACCTTATTGTAAAGAACTTGACCAAGAGTGAATAACTGGACTTTAGCTCAGGGCCCCACTCTTGATGGGAGAAGCCCTGTTAAGGTGGGAGTGGACTGGTGTAGGGGCGAAAGTGGAGGCCAGCTATCAAATTTAAAGGAACCCCAAGGTAGAGGGGGGCACAGGAAACACCCCCCCCAATTGTCACAGGGCCCTGAGCTAATTCCCCAGAAAAGAAGGGCCTGTGACAGACTGCAGCCTTTCATCGATGTTGTTCCACCCCCACCCATGGTGCTGGCAGTCCCTGGGGCCCGGCTGAGACCCACACATTATGGGAGATCTGTGGGCTGCCTGACTTTTGCCATTGTCTTGTGATGGAGGGGCCCTTTCTTTGCCTCTCGCTACTGGAGGGGTATGTTCCAGTGGACCTCTTATGTGTTGTGTGTCAGACTGCAAACACGCCTGTGTTATTCAACCTGTACGTAAATGACTTTATTCCAGGCACAAGGCAAGTGAGATATCATCCCCCAAAGCTAGCATCCAGACCCATGGGTGCCCTCCTATATGCTGATGACTTGGTGCTATTATCTCAAACCAAGGTTGGGTTAAAGAGACAAATCTCGGCATTTATCAGCTACTGTCGGGAGAATGGCTTGACGATTAATTGCACCAAGTCTAATATAGTTGTATTTGCCCGGAGTAGGAGGGTCCATCCATGGGTAGTGGATGGTTTGTCTTTTCAACAAACTAAGGGGTATAAGTACCTGGGAGTGAATTTCTCGGCTACAGGACGCTGGGCAGAACACATGGCCAGGGTAGAAGTGACAGCAAAAAGCCAGTCAACGGCAATCCTTAGATATTTTGCCAGGACAAGGAGAAGACATCTCGCCACGGCCATTAAGGTGTTCGAGGCAAAGGTCAAACCCACTCTTTTGTACGGAGCAGCATTATGGGCCCCTTTATGGGGAAAAACATTAAACACCTTACAATCTAGATTTCTGACCTCCCTCACCAATTTACCCAAGGGAACTCCAATGGCTGCTATTCGGTTGGAAGCGGGCACACGGGGCTGGACGGTGGATGCATGGGAACAAGCTGCCCTCTCCTGGCTCAAGGTATCTAGAGCCCCCTCAGAAAATCTGTTGCATATGGTCCTATTAGATTCTTCTACTAATCTGTGGTGTCGGATTGTGATGGACCATCTTGCACGTTTGGGGCTCTCGATAGACTATTTGGGGACGAAATCTTTTGCAGCAGCAAAAAAGATCATTGTTCGTTCCCGGGATATTGACCGGCAGAATGATCTGATGCTGGTGGCACGAGCCCGCCATCTGGAGAGGTACCCCTTATGGGCACCGTATATAGGAATAGGGGCGAGGTACCTGGGATCAACTGCTACTTATAGGGAGAAGTTCCTGTTCCTTTCCGCTAGGGTAAATGCCCTCCCTACTAAGGTGATGGAGGACGGATAGCCAAGATTCCTTATGGGGACCGTCTTTGCCCGTTCGATAACCTAGCAGTAGAGTCTACATATCACATCTTATTTGAGTGTCATCTGTATGATGCCATACGTTCAGAGACACTTCAGCCTTTCATCAAGAAATTCCAAGGAGCATAAAATTTCTTTCTAACACAAATGGCCCTCATGGATTTGGATCCTGAGGTAACGGCTGGCATTATGAGATTCCTGATGCAAGCAATGGGATTAAGAAGGAATTTCCTTGAATCCAAGTTACTGATAGAGCTGGAATGAAAATTTGTGTATCATCGGGCAAGTTCTCTCTCTCTCCCTTATGATATCACAAATCTAGTAATTAGGTTGAAACTGCTAAAAAATGTCAAGACTAATAAGGCATGGAAATTGTTTGGCTAGCAATGCTACATTCCAGCTAGATAGGGCAGGATCAAGAGGGGAAGGATTTGTTCTCTCCCCAACATGATATGAGTTAAGATCTTCCCTAACATTCTGAAATAACATCTTTGGGGTTAGTTCTGCTCACTAATCTAGCTCTGCGTGGTCATAGGACTTCAATTATGCCAAATTTTGGTTGCGTTTGTACTGGCTCCATTATCCCCTTTATATACGTAATTGGGTGTTATGGGGTCACGTACTCCCAATATAGATCTTGTGAAGGGTTAGGCCACTAATCACGTGCTTCCTTTTTTGAATTTAAGCACACGTTTATTTTAGTGCTATATATTCCCCCTACCTTAATTTTAGTGCAGGGTCAAGTGCTGCCGTCATAAGCCCTGGGAAGGGCAAGGCGAACTCAGAGGGTTCGCTCACTTAGATGATTGGCCCTACTGAGTTATGATAGGGCAGCAGGTGGATATGGCCTATATTAGGCTATTCCTAGGACACGGTTGAGGGTTTGAGTAAGTAGGGTAGGGCTAGTTTGGTTGCTACCCTAGATAGGAACCAACTTAGCTACTAGCTTAGCTAGTGAGAACTGTAAGAATGGAAGAGTATTCTAAGGGGAAGTAACTGGGAATCCCTGTATGCAAAATGGCCCTATTATATTATATACTATCGCTACTTACCCCTTATTTGGTTATAATATTTCTTTGTTATTAAGGGTTATTGTCGGACTTTGTAAGTCCTTTTAGAGATGGAAGCATTGTTTTTATTATGTGAGTAGGATGGGTTGTTTATTGTCCTTGAACTCTTTTATGTATGTTGTTTTGCTTTCTCATTTCTGTATTGTTGGACAATGACCTAAGGTCACGTCTTTACTAAATGATGATGATGATGATGATGACTTCAAACACCTCCTCCCCCCGTCCACAGCCTCCACGGAACGGACAGCTGGTGGCCCTTGGGGGCAGCGCTCTCCATGGTGATGGGCCAGGTGAGACCCGATCCCCTGAGTTGAGTGATGGACATTTGGAGGGGTTCGCTTCCCTATCTCCCTGTGCCTTTTAGTAATGTTGCTACTCTCCATAGGTCAGGTCTGTTGGGATCATTGATGTGCCTAATGATTCTTCCTGCTGGGACATAGGTTATGGTCTTTGCTTGCTGCACTGCTTTCAAATAAACCACTCTGTGCGCTAGAGGCTTCCGCCTTTGTGCTTTACTGGGTAACAATCAGCAGCCCGTAGGCTCAGGCACCCTCTGATTTCAGCTGTTTGCAACTGGCTCTCCCTGCCACCTTATGCCCAGCTGTGGGCGTGGCCGCAAGCCAGACGGATTTCATTTGCCCTCGAACCGCCATGACTGCACGCCGGCATGGGGAGCATGGCTTGGGGATGGGTTCATCACAGCATGGGGATGTTGTCACGTTTGTTACACAGCCGTGGACTGGGGAGGGGGGGATTCTCCATGTCCCGTGTTGGCGTTCAGGCCCTGTCACGTTTGTTTGGCCTCACAGGTCGGCCACACCCCAGAACGGGGCAATGCATGGTGGCCATTCCTCGGCATCACGTCTGAAAACACCCTCAGTACCATGTCCAGGACAAAATCCACACTGACATGGGTCCAGGAATCTGGTAGCATCCAGATGCATTTGAAGCTGCATGTTCAATAACTTTTCCTATAAAAAGGAATACTAGAAATGGGGCGATAGCTGAGGAAAGGAAGTTGACAAGGCCGAGGCCAGAAACTTGACAAAAGCCAGGGATAGTGCAGAGAAGATAATTTACTTTATTTATTTATTTAATCACATTTATACCCCGCCCCTCCTGAAACAGCTTGGGGCGGCTAACGTCTTAAGTAAAAATACAGTTATAAAACATTTTAAAACACTCATAAAATTACAACAATTAAAACATGACTAGGGAACATAAAAATAATTAATACAATAAATAAGGGTGGAGGGGGATAAAAACTCCCCTAACCCACCCTCCCCACAGGCCTGGGCGAACAGCCAGGTTTTGCAAATTCCTGGAATGTTAAAAGGCTTGGGCCAGGCGAGCTTCCTCCGGGAGGAAATTCCAAACGCGCGGCCCGGCCACCGAGAATGTTCTCTCCATTGTGGCCCCCTTACATTGTGGCCCCCTTACAATAGATTAATACCAAAACCTTGAACCTGGTTCGGCTCGCTATTGGCAGTCAGTGCAGAGTCCGGAGCACAGGTGTTATGTGCTCCCAACGACCCATCCCCGAAAGAAGCCGGGCCGCCGCATTCTGCACTAGCTGCAGCCTCCGAACCAGAAACAAGGGAAGCCCCATGTAGAGCACGTTGCAGTAGTCCAGCCTCGAGGTGACAAAGGCATGGATGAGGGAGGCCAGGTCCGGGCCGGAGATGTACGAATGCAGCCTCTGCACCAGATATAACTGGGGGAAGGCGGCCGTCGCCACTACCTCCACCTGTTGCTCCAGGCGGAGATCTACGTCCAATATCACCCCAAGACTCCGAACCTGCTGAGCTATAGGAGGGCGAATCCCCCTAAACAGGGCAGCTGACACCTCCCTCGCTCTCCCCACCAACATCACCGTCTTTTCGGTGTTGAGCTTCAGTCTGCTCTGCCACATCCATTCCGCCACGGCCACCAGACACTGGGAACACATCAAGACAGCAGGGTCTGGGTCAGTTGAAAAAGAGAGGTACAGCTGAGTATCATCAGCATATTGGTGACATCGCACCCCGAACCCTCTCACGACCTCCCCCAAGGGCTGTATACATACATTAAATAACAGCGGAGACAGAATGGAACCCTGCGGAACGCCGCAGGATAAAGCACGGGGGCAAGATGCTTCAGCTCCCAACACTACCCGCTGGTTTCTTCCCAAGAGGAATGAGCAGAACCATTCAAGAACAGTCCCGTCCAGACCCCCCCCAGGTCACGCAGCCGTCTCAATAGCAGCCCATGGTCCACGGTGTCAAAAGCGGCAGAGAGATCTAGCAGGATGAGAAATGTTGAACATCCTGCGTCCATCTCTCGGCGGAGATCGTCGACCAAGGCCACCAACGCCGTCTCGGTGCCATAGCCAGGACAGAACCCAGATTGAAAAGGGTCTAGGAAACCGATGCTGTCTAGATGCGCCTGAAGCTGGATCGCTCAATAACCTTCCCTAAAAAGGGAAGGTTAGAGACAGGTCGGTAGCTGGTGAGTGCGTCCACGTCCAATGATGGTTTCTTCAGCAGGGGGCGCACCACAGCCTCCTTGAGGGTAGGCGACAACCTCCCCTGCTGCAAGGACGCGTTAACCACCCTCACCAGCACCGTCCCCAGCGTCTCCCTGGAGGCTTTCACCAACCAGGA
>QEPC01002186.1:2249919-2269466 GCA_003113815.1 Sphenodon punctatus | reverse complement strand
GACGGATTTCATTTGCCCTCGAACCGCCATGACTGCACGCCGGCATGGGGAGCATGGCTTGGGGATGGGTTCATCACAGCATGGGGATGTTGTCACGTTTGTTACACAGCCGTGGACTGGGGAGGGGGGGATTCTCCATGTCCCGTGTTGGCGTTCAGGCCCTGTCACGTTTGTTTGGCCTCACAGGTCGGCCACACCCCAGAACGGGGCAATGCATGGTGGCCATTCCTCGGCATCACGTCTGAAAACACCCTCAGTACCATGTCCAGGACAAAATCCACACTGACATGGGTCCAGGAATCTGGTAGCATCCAGATGCATTTGAAGCTGCATGTTCAATAACTTTTCCTATAAAAAGGAATACTAGAAATGGGGCGATAGCTGAGGAAAGGAAGTTGACAAGGCCGAGGCCAGAAACTTGACAAAAGCCAGGGATAGTGCAGAGAAGATAATTTACTTTATTTATTTATTTAATCACATTTATACCCCGCCCCTCCTGAAACAGCTTGGGGCGGCTAACGTCTTAAGTAAAAATACAGTTATAAAACATTTTAAAACACTCATAAAATTACAACAATTAAAACATGACTAGGGAACATAAAAATAATTAATACAATAAATAAGGGTGGAGGGGGATAAAAACTCCCCTAACCCACCCTCCCCACAGGCCTGGGCGAACAGCCAGGTTTTGCAAATTCCTGGAATGTTAAAAGGCTTGGGCCAGGCGAGCTTCCTCCGGGAGGAAATTCCAAACGCGCGGCCCGGCCACCGAGAATGTTCTCTCCATTGTGGCCCCCTTACATTGTGGCCCCCTTACAATAGATTAATACCAAAACCTTGAACCTGGTTCGGCTCGCTATTGGCAGTCAGTGCAGAGTCCGGAGCACAGGTGTTATGTGCTCCCAACGACCCATCCCCGAAAGAAGCCGGGCCGCCGCATTCTGCACTAGCTGCAGCCTCCGAACCAGAAACAAGGGAAGCCCCATGTAGAGCACGTTGCAGTAGTCCAGCCTCGAGGTGACAAAGGCATGGATGAGGGAGGCCAGGTCCGGGCCGGAGATGTACGAATGCAGCCTCTGCACCAGATATAACTGGGGGAAGGCGGCCGTCGCCACTACCTCCACCTGTTGCTCCAGGCGGAGATCTACGTCCAATATCACCCCAAGACTCCGAACCTGCTGAGCTATAGGAGGGCGAATCCCCCTAAACAGGGCAGCTGACACCTCCCTCGCTCTCCCCACCAACATCACCGTCTTTTCGGTGTTGAGCTTCAGTCTGCTCTGCCACATCCATTCCGCCACGGCCACCAGACACTGGGAACACATCAAGACAGCAGGGTCTGGGTCAGTTGAAAAAGAGAGGTACAGCTGAGTATCATCAGCATATTGGTGACATCGCACCCCGAACCCTCTCACGACCTCCCCCAAGGGCTGTATACATACATTAAATAACAGCGGAGACAGAATGGAACCCTGCGGAACGCCGCAGGATAAAGCACGGGGGCAAGATGCTTCAGCTCCCAACACTACCCGCTGGTTTCTTCCCAAGAGGAATGAGCAGAACCATTCAAGAACAGTCCCGTCCAGACCCCCCCCAGGTCACGCAGCCGTCTCAATAGCAGCCCATGGTCCACGGTGTCAAAAGCGGCAGAGAGATCTAGCAGGATGAGAAATGTTGAACATCCTGCGTCCATCTCTCGGCGGAGATCGTCGACCAAGGCCACCAACGCCGTCTCGGTGCCATAGCCAGGACAGAACCCAGATTGAAAAGGGTCTAGGAAACCGATGCTGTCTAGATGCGCCTGAAGCTGGATCGCTCAATAACCTTCCCTAAAAAGGGAAGGTTAGAGACAGGTCGGTAGCTGGTGAGTGCGTCCACGTCCAATGATGGTTTCTTCAGCAGGGGGCGCACCACAGCCTCCTTGAGGGTAGGCGACAACCTCCCCTGCTGCAAGGACGCGTTAACCACCCTCACCAGCACCGTCCCCAGCGTCTCCCTGGAGGCTTTCACCAACCAGGATGGGCACAGATCAAGTTCGCAATAGGTGGCTCTCACAGACCCCAAGACATCCACCGCATCGGCTGGGTTCCTGAAACTCCCCCCACAAAGTTGGACCAGACGGGGCCTCCATCACCTCATGCTCTCCACCTACTGCCCCTAACCCAGAGTCAACCCTTGAATCAGAGCGATCTTGTCTGCGAAGTCAAGTCAATAATCTAGGACAGTATGGATATTTGCCACTCTATTTATTTATTTATTTATTTATATTTATACCACACCCCTCCTGCCTGCGACAGCTCACAACTAGCAATAAATAACCAATTACAATAAAAACCATAAAACATTATTATTATTATTATTATTATTATCATCATCATTTGTGTAGCGCCAGCTGTGTACCTGGTACTTTACAGAACAATAAGAATGACGCTGTCCCTGCCTATGGCTTACAATCTAATAGACACGGAGGGGGGAGACAAGGAGAGGAGACATAGGGAGAGACAAGGGATAAACAACATCCAAGCGGATGCGACGTCTCAGGTGCATGTGCTTGGATTGGTGGTAGTTAGGCAGGAGTCTGCGGGGAGGGCAGACAGTAAAAATTGAAAGGAAAGTTCTAACAGGCTTCAGGAAAGGCAGTGAGGAAGAGGTGGGTTTTGAGGAGGGATCTGAAGGTGTGGAGGGAGGGGGCAAGGCGGATGTGGGCAGGGAGGGAGTTCCAGGCATGGGGGGCAGCAAGGGAGAAGGGACGAAGGTGGCTAGGGGAGCAGGGGAGACGAGGGAGAGCGAGGGAGGGGACAGAGGAGGAGCAGAAAGTATGTGCAGGAGTGTGTAAGGAGACTACGGCTGAGAGGTACAGGGGAGGCAGGTTGTGAAGGCATTTTTGTAAAGGATGCATTTGGGAAGGGGGAGCCAGTGAAGAGAGGAGAGGAGAGGAGATGCTGCACGTGGTTGAAGTGACGGGCTGAGCGGTTGACCTTAGCAGCTGAGTTTTGGATGGAGATAAGGGAGGACAAGTGAGAGCGGGGGAGGCCAGTAAGGAGGAGGTTGCTGTAGTCAAGGCGAGAGATGACCATGGCGTGAACAAGGGTTTTGGCTGAGGAGACAGAAAGAAAGGGGCGAATCCGAGCAATGTTGTGGAGGGCGAAGCGACAGGACTTGGCAACAGAGTCGATGTAAGGTTTAAAGGATAGGTGAGTATTGAAGATGAAGCCTAAGCTACAGGCTTGGGGAACGGGGTGGATGATGACCCCGTCAATAAGGATGGACAGCGAAGAGAGAGAGGAAGGGTAGGGAGGAAAGATAAGGAGCTCAGTCTTAGCCATGTTGAGCTTGAGCTGATGTTGGGACACCCGGGGGAGATATCAGAGAGACAGTTAATGAGGCGAGCTTGGACAGAGGGGGAGAGAAAGGTGGTGGAGAGATGGAGTTGAGTGTCGTCAGCACAGAGGTGATATTGGAAGTCATGGGAGGCAATGAGTTTGCCAAGGGATAGGGTGTGGATAAAGAGGAGTGGGCCCAGGACAGCACCTTGGGGAACCCCAACTGAGAGGGGGAGGGAGAAAGAGTTGGAGTTGGGAAGAGACACATTAAAGGAGCGGTCAGAGAGGTAGGACGAGAACCAGTCAAGGACAGAGCCGCAGAAGCCTAGGGAGTGGAGAGAGTCCAGTAGGAGTGAGTGGTTGACAGTGTCAAAGGCAACAGAGAGGTCAAGGAGGACAAGAATGGAGTAAAGGTGCTTAGATTTAGCAACAAGTAGATCATTGGTGATCTTGGCAAGGACAGAAAATTCTGTCACTGGCTCCCTAAGAGACAGCCTGAGAAACTGAGCTCTGGAGATAAAAATAAGCACTGTGCAGCGGTACCTGGCAAGGACTGCAAGAGAAAAACTTAAACTTCCTGGGATGCCAGCTATGGTTCTTTAAAAAAGTAGGCCTGGATGAAGAAAAAACTGCCTGCGCTCCAAGAGCGCCACTCACCACCTCCTTTTAGTAGCAAGGCAGAATTCCAACTGCATTACTGGGCGCGATCCCTCAGAGCATGCCCAGTTGGAGTTTTTGACTCTCGCTGCCTCCTACTGGCCATGGCTGGAATCGCTATCCAACGTTCACAATGCCTGCAGCATGGATCCCAGGAGAATAATCCTTCCTTATCAACTGGTAGGTTTTCTACCACTTTTTGTGCCTCTTTTGATAGGCCACAAAACTGCAGCCAGGTGTGACAATGGAGAACTATTCTAGACGCCACCAGGCAGCAACAGCAAACAAAAGCTTTGACAGTTCATTCCCCTTTCCTATGCAGGAACCAGTCTAGCCCTCATCTTCTCTGGGAGAACAGTCATAACAGAGGGAAAAGAATCCCATAAGGAGTAACTGAACCTTATTTGGCTGATGCTGCTTAATGTGAAGTCAGTGACAAATAAAACATCTAGCATCTTTGATCTTATTCAGAATGAGGCCACTAACCTTGTATGTATTATAGAGATTTGACTGGATGATGCATCTGGGCCTATATTGTACCAGATGGTGCCAGCCGGGTACTCAGTGCAGAGTTAGCCTAGGATTAGGGGAGGGGAGAGGGGATGGAAGTGGCAGTGACCTTAGTCTTTTGAAAGTATGTGGTGCTTGACTCATCCAATAGAGTGTGTGTCCAGCTTGTGTTGGATTCGACCAGGAATAGATTGGGAATCCTCTTGGTGCGCCAACCAATCTGCTGCCCAACTGATTCCCTGACCGAGCTGGTCTCAGAGGTGGAGTTGAGGTCACCCAGACTTATAATCTTGAGTGATTCCAAAATACATGCTGAGGCCAGCTTTTCACAAGCTGAGTAGGAGTTCATGGCTGCCATGACAACCGTGGGCCTATGCCAGAATCCAGCCTGACTAGAGATATAAAATTTCTGGAAATTTTGAAGTCATGGAAAAAACCCATGTTTTTTGGGGTTCAGAAAAAACAGAAATTTGGGGAAAAATTGAAATATATGCAAAACTTTTTTCTTACCACCCTTTACAGATCTAAATTCACATTGCTACTTTAAGAACATAAAATGTATTGTGTATAATTTTGCTCATGAAATTATCATGTTTGGTATATTTATTAAATTTAAAAGTATAGTTTATTCAGACAATAATGACAAATTTACTAATTTTTACTTTAAAATGTTTTTGATTTTTGTTACAAATGGAGCTACAAGCTGCTGAACTCTAGCATCTCTTAGGTTTTGCCAGTATATGAGAAGCAGGCAAAAATTAAAGTTGAAAATAGAAGGAATCATCAACACATTTTTGTAGGAGTAAAGGGTAGCAATACAAGAACATCTTGTATTGAACATTTTATTCATCATTCAAAAAACATATTTCATGAGGTTTTTTAAAAAAAAATCCAAAAATTTGAATCTTTCCAATTTTTCAGAAAACAAACAAAAAAGGCCTCAGAAAAAAACGTGGTTTTTTTTTTTAAATCGGGTTTTTTTCTGGGACTTTACATCTCTAGGCCTGACACATGAGATGGAACATACATTAGGTTTGATGTTTTGCACCAGCATGGATTCAGGGGTTATGATAATCAGGGGTGCCATTAACACCCTTGTTGTGGTCAGACCATTACCTTCTGAAAGCTCAGATCCTGGTCCTCCTATGCTCTCGTTGGGGTGGTGGACTGATTAGGTAGATCTGCCCCTGAAGACTGATGGATCCAGTTGGTTTCCAACATTTTCTAGGGGATTTATCTACTGACTTTAGTGGCTACTCTGTCAATGACCTGGACGTTTTGTGGAATGATATCTTGACCATGGCCATCGACATAGTAGCACCCAGGCGTTTGCTTCCACCACTGCAGCAGTATGGGTCCCCCTGGTATACGGAGGACCTGAGGTGGCTGAAGCAGAAGGGTAGGCAGTTAGAACGCAGGTGGCACATGACTCATGCTGAATCCAACTGATTGCGGCATAGATAATTTTAAAAGGACTATGCTGTGGCTGTGATGGCAGCGAATACAGCTTTCTTCTCCTCTACCATAGCATCTGCAGAAGACTCATCCAATGGAACTGTTCCGGGTGGTGAGGGGTCTGGTTAATCCAGTCTGTCTATGCCCAGAAATTGAGTCATCTAATACCCACTGTGACATTTTTATTAATTACTTTGCAGACAAAAATCACTCATTCACCACGACTTGGGTGCTGCCATTTTATTTGCAGAATCGGAGTATGAGTCTATGGAAGTTCAGTCCTGTTCTGTCTGTTTGGGTCAGTTTCAATCGGTATCACTCACCGATGTGCTTGTGGCATTGAGGGGAATCAGTTGTGTATTAGATCCTTTCCCATCCTGGCTGGTGAAAGCCAGCCGGGAGATGTTGGGGCCGTTGCTGACCGGGGTTGTCAATGCCTTCCTTTGGGAGGGTAGGATGTCTGACGTCCTTAAAACTACAATTGTCCAGCCCCTGCTTAAGAAGCAATCTTTTGGATGCTGCATCTCCGGTCAGCAAGGGAAGGTTAATGAATGGGTGGTTGCTCAACAGCTTTCGGCCCATTTCGATATCAAGTCCCTGGACCAGTTTCAGTCAGACTTTTGTCCTGGTAATGGCACAAGACTGCACTTGTGGCCCTGGATGGTGGCCCTGGATGATGTCCTGCACATGGTGATTGACCAGAGAAATTCTACCGCTGATCTTATTAGATCTTTTAATGGCCTTTAATACCATTGATCACAAGGTGTTGTTGACACATTTCCTGTTGGGGAGGTCACAGAGTGTGGTGATGGGCAATTGCTCATCGTCCTCTTGGGGCTTCTTCTGTGGGTCCTGCAGGGTTCTATTCTGTCTTCCTTCTTCTTCAATGTGTATATGAGGCCACTGGGCGAGGTCATTCGGAGGTTTTGGGCCAAGTGCCAACAGTATGTTGATGACACTCAGCTCTACCTCTCTTTTTTTCATCTGACCTGGGTCCTGCAGTCTCGGTGCTTACCTGATGCTTGACTGTTCTTGGGGACTGGATGAGTTTGAGCTGATTTGAAGCAGAATCCTGACAAGACTGAAGAGATGATGGTTGGCCAGCCCTGTGACCTGGTGGGAATTGGGATTCCTATTACTGATGGTGCCTGGACCTCTTTGGTAACTCAGGTCTGTAGCCTTGCAGTGCTTCTGCACCCCTTGCTGTGCCTGGATCTTCAGGTTGCAGCAATTGCCAGAAGCGCTTTTCACCAACATCATCTGGGGAGAAGGCTGCAGTCTTTTCTCTCATTTATGCTTTCATTACCTTGAGGCTGGATTACTGCCATGCTCTGTATGTGGGGCTGCCATTTATGACTGTTCAAAGCTGCAACTGGTGCAGAATGCGGCGGCTTGCCTCCTTTTGGGCGTGAGGCGTGACACATTACACCAGTGCTCCATAGTCTGCACTAGCTGCCTATAGCTTTCCAGGCACAATTCAAGGTGCTGGATTTTATTTATTTATTTTTCATAATAATAATTACAATAGTCCAGTATTGAGCTGATGAAAGCATGGATGATGGTCGCCAGGTCAGAGTCTGAGACATTTGGCTGAAGCCGTTGCACAAGATGCAACCGGCGGAACGCGCTCCTCGCCACAGCCCCCACCTGGACATCCAGGCGGAGTTTGGATTCGAGGAGCACTCCTAGACCTGGGGGAGCAGAGGAGGACAAACCCCATCATCAATGACAGGGGATGCCACACCCACCACCTTACCCACCAACATCACCTCTATCTTGTCGGGATTCAGCCTCAGTCGGCTCGCCCTCATCCAGTCCCCCACAGCTACCAGACAATGAGTAAGCACAGAGACTGCCAGGTTTAGGTCGGCTGAAAGAGAGAGGTATATAATTGGGTGTCATCAGCATATTTAATATTGGTCTCTATCGGGGCTACCAAAATGCGTCTTTAAAAAGACCCTGCAAGTAGTGATTCCTATGGCGGGGCAGCTACTTCCGGTGCGTGTAAACACACCTGCGGGGCTTTTCTTCAACGCACTGGTTTCAACTGCTCGGGTACAAGTGGTCTTCTCGATACAGTGTAAGACCTTTTTGTTTGTAAAGGCGTTTGGATGGGCGAATACAGAGGATGGGGGATTGGGAGGTGGGTTTAGGATAGGGCTGGGGGGGTGTTGGATGTTGGAAATGGAGGAGGTGGTATTGGGTGAGTTACGTGGGAAGGTTGGGGGTTTTGGTTGGTTCTTTTTTTTGTCTTTTACTATTTTCATGAATTTTTAAATATGCTTTTATGGTTTTGTTTATATGTTTGTAAGCTGCCCTGAGTCTTTTTATAGGGAAGAGCATGATAAAACTATGAATGAATGAATGAATGAATGAATGAATGAATATGCCTGAGCGGACTTAGCACCACGCACAAGTAGTCATCTTTCAGTGCTGGATAGTGACGATTGAATGAGTGGTCAATGACTGGCCCAGGCCTGAAGCACACGAACAGTACTGAGTTTGAGTTTTCCTCAGTCCATGGTTGAAACAGCCTCTGTGATTTCACAGATCCCTGAGCTCTGGGATCAATGCCTAAGTGGGAAAAAGAAATGCTTGGTACACTTACCACCTGAATCATGGCCCAGCACCAAGCACTTCTTAGAGCAGCTAATGCCTTTTGGACACTCCTCTGGCACCAACATACAAGTCCGTGCTAAACAAGGACTCCTTTTGCTCTGAAACCTGAGCTGGGGGCTTACGGAGGAAGACATGGATGCCTGGTCTAGGTCTTTGGAAGGGCATTTCTTGTCAATGTGACTGGAAGGAGCAGGAGGATCCAACTGATCCTCTTGTGTCTTCAGGGTCAAAGTGGAGGGCAGACTACCAATGACATCTCCAACAAACGCATGGTCTTTGCAGTGAGGGGTTCTGGGAAGCACTGAGCCTGATTTCTAGTAAGTGGCTTAAAGGAACAACAAAACAGCATATGCAGAGGAATTGGGTTAGGGAGGATTTGGGTATGGGTTATTTTAATCTGGGGATTTTAGGTTATTTTAAATTGTATTTTAGTTCTGTATTTAAAAATGTTGTTAGTCGCCCCGAGATGCTTATAGCAGCATATACATTTTAATAATAAATAAATAAAATGAATAAATTGTGCTCAGCCCAGAGATGTAAAACAAACAAACAAAAAACCCTCCAACCCCCCCTCCCCCGCCAAAACCAGCCACCCTAGGACATTGAGTGCCGAGTCAGGCACACTCTTTAAAATGTCTTACCCTACTCTATAAAAATACTTCTTACCAGTAAGTAACGGACCAATCAGAGCAGAAAAATAAACAATTGAGGGGAGCTGGGAGGTTTTATACCACTGTGACTGCATCACAACTAGCTGCTAAGCTAATAAAGGTCTAGTTTGGGCACCAGGTGGAGCAAATATAATTAGCAGGATTGTAAAGAGGCCACTCAAAGAAGAATGTGATTTTTTAACGAAGTAGGAGTCCAGGATGTCAAATCTAGCTGCTGTGGGGGTGAAGACTAGGGCTGAATGAAACAAAGGCTCCAGGGGACAGTGCCAGATTTACCTGCAATGGGGGACTCAAAGTCTCTGCACGGCTGTTCTCCAGGGGTAGGGAAGGCCATTGAAGCATGGTGTCATGAACCTGGAAAAAAAATTTCCCCTCCCTCAGCCACTGAGGAAGTGGCAACAGGTCAAAATGGAGAGCAAGTGCTCTCAGCCCTGGGGGTTCCTGGTTGTGCAGACAGTGAGGCTGATCTGATGGCCCATGGATCCTCCACCTGTGCATGGTTTCCATGTGGCACAATGTGCCAGCAACAGAGATGCGTACGGGAACCACAGGCCATAGGATTAGCCCAACTGGTAGCTCCAAACTGGAGTGCATCAAGAAAAATTAAAAATGCAATTAGACTAACCTTGCTACTCAAGCACTACTTGCACATACATAAATGGCAACAATCTTATAAACAGACTAGAAATAATGACCAAAACAGTTTTGTGCAATAAAATTACACAACTATCTCTCCTTCCCCAGGAGAACTTACTACGCAATGAATAGTCGAGTAATGGAGGAAAAAATTACGGACATTTTAAAAATTAAATACAAAGAACATTAGTTAAAATTGTTCCACAACCATCCAGCCCAGATCCCAACAGATTTCCGAGCACACTTCCCACCCACCAACCCCATTTATTTGGGTATTACAGATATTTCTTTGAATTATTTAAGGTTTATTACATTTTTAAAAGCCTACCTAATGCCTACCTAATGCTTTGAGCTTGTTAACATTCAGTTAACTCCATTCTTGTCCTCCTTGACCTCTCTGCTGCCTTCGACACTGTCGCTCACTCCTACTGGACTCGCTTCACTCCTTGGGCTTCTGCGGCTCTGGCCATGACTGGTTCTCCTCCTACCTTTCTGACCGCTCCTTTAATGTGTCTCTTCCCAAGTCCAGCTCCTCATCCCTCCCCCTTTCAGTTGAGGTTCCCCAAGGCTCTGTCCTTGGCCCTCTCCTCTTCTCTATCTACACCCTTTCCCTTGGCAAATTCATTGCCTCCCATGGCTTCCAATATCATCTCTACGCTGACGACACTCAGCTCTATCTCTCTACCCCCTCTCTCTACCCTTCTTTTCACTCACGTCTCGTCAACTGTCTCGCTGACATCTACGCCTGGATGTCCCAAAGCCAGCTCAAGCTCAACATGGCCAAGACTGAACTCCTTATTTTTCCTCCCTCCTCTATCCTCTCCCGCTTCCCTGTCCATCCGCATCGATGGAGTCACCATCCATCCTGTTCCCCAAGCCCGTAGCTTGGGCTTCATCTTTGACACTCATCTTTCCTTTAAGTCTTACATTGACTCTGTTGCCAAGTCCTGCCGCTTCACCCTCCATAACATTGCTCAGATCCGCCCCTTTCTCTCTATCTCCTCTGTCAAAACCCTTGTTCATGCCATGGTCATGTCTCGCCTTGACTACTGCAACCTTCTCCTCGCTGGCCTCCCTCGCTCTCACCTGTCCCCCCTTATTGCCATCCAAAACTCTGCTGCCAAGGGCATCCACTCAGCCCGTCGCTTTGACCATGTGCAGCCTCTCCTCTCCTTTCTCCTTCCTGGACGCATCCAGTTTAAACTCCTGGTATTCACCTATAAAACACTTCACAGCCAAGCTACCCGCTACCTCTCAGCCCTAATCTCCTTACGCACTCATGCACGCGCACTCCGCTCCTCCTCTGTCCCCTCCCCCACTCACCCTCGTCTACCATGCTCCCTTAACTGCCTTCGTCCCTTCTCCCTCGCTGCCCCCCATACCTGGAACTCCCTCCCTACCCACATCCGCCTCGCCTCCTCCCTCCGCACCTTCAAATCCCTCCTCAAGACCCACCTCTTCCATGCCACCTTTCCCAATGCCTGCTAGTTGTTGTCCCACAAATACTTACGGTCTGCCCTCCTCTGCAGACTCCTGCCTAACTGTAACCAAGTCAAGCATGCGCACCTGAGACTTCGCAGTCACTTGCATGCTTGTTTGCTTCTCTCTTGTCTTCCCTTTGTCCCCTCTCCTTGTTGCCCCCTCCTTGTCTTTTTAGATTGTAAGCCGTAGGCAGGGACCGCGGCTTTATCTTTGTTCTGTAAAGCACCAGGTACATGGCTGCTGCTATACAAATGTTTATAATAATAATAATAATAATAATAATAACCATTAAATAGTTTTGCAATATACATTAAAATGGGCTTTGAAGACTGCCCATTCTGAGGGCTTTGTGTACTGAAAATAGAACTGTTTACTGTTTGTGATCTAGACATTATGAAGTACCTGGGTCATAAAAATATTATATGGTGGAAAAGAATATGAATCTGATCAGATAAGGTTACGCATTAAAGTCTAACTAGATTTAATGCCACCTAGATAAAGGAGTTAGGAGCAGTATTTTCTCATAGATAGGATTTTCTCATGTTGGCATCAAGAGCCATCACCCTGAGCAACCAACTTTTAGCTAGGATCAAGTTAGCTCTGACTCAGTTACGTTCGAGAAGGAAGCCCATATTTTCAAAACTGACAGTCATTATAGCCATCATAGTTCTATTTTTAAAAGTGATGTAGATGTTAAAGAGCTTTTAAAAAAAATTTCCCACTAGGTCAGAACTTATGCATGTCTAAAGTTTCAAAAGGTTTAATCTAAATTTGAGTTTAATTTTAGGTGAAAGAGTACGCAGTGGTTCTTAATTATTTAAGTTATTACTATACAGATTAATTAAACATGTTCAAATTGGAAGAAAAATGCTCTCTTTAGTTACCATCTCCTCCAGGTTTGGCTCGTTGTCTTAATCCCTTTGTTGAGAGTTGCCTTGGTAATCTTGCAGGACTTTCACTCTTAGAGAGACGTTAACACAAGTTATTTGTTTTTTCACTGATACATTCAAAAATAAATAAAATCATGGTGTCACAGGGGCTCCCTTCTTCAGAGGATTTGGGGGAACTTAGTTTGGAATCTCAGGACAAACATGGGGTACCCTCCAGTACTCGGTTACTTCTTCACACGAGGGGTTCCTAAATTTAATACTGGCCTCCACATTCTCCCCTACAGCCAGCCTGTACCCACCTTTAAGGGTTTCTCCCAACAAAGATAGGTCCCTCATAACATAAACAGTCCATACAGTGTTAATAATTAACCCTGTCCATTCAGGGTTAATCCCACCTGAGTGTTGGATTCCCAATGTCTTCCTTCAGAAGGCCTGGGAATCTACCTGGAGGGCCCCTTGCTAGGCCTGTTTTGGCCTTCCTAGCCCTGGCAGTCTTGCCTTGCCTCCTTGAAGATGAGCTCCCTTCAGCTCCACTGCAGCAACTGCCTGTCTGTCCGCTTCAAGGCCCTTATATAGGTCTAAGCACCAGTCTCTTGTGCTG
Organism: Sphenodon punctatus; assembly: GCA_003113815.1. Classification (NCBI taxonomy): domain Eukaryota; kingdom Metazoa; phylum Chordata; class Lepidosauria; order Sphenodontia; family Sphenodontidae; genus Sphenodon; species Sphenodon punctatus. Next base: position 2,256,622 of record QEPC01002186.1, on the reverse strand, counting down.
GCTTAAAGGACCAGTACCCTTTCCCCCCATGTCTATGCCCTTAGACATCCATTTTGAAGGCATACCAGGCTGCCATTTTGTGTCCTCTTTAAGCTTCGCTGCCATTTTGTGGCACCATGCTTGCCACACATAGCTTTGATAATCCACTTGCTCATGACAAGCTAGAATATTTCCAGAATGAACACCAACAGTTTCATTTAAGACTGAACAGAATCAGAATGGAAAAATGGGGATGGGAAGCCCCAAACATAAAATATTGCTTCTCCCTTCTCCCCCCACCCTCTCCCCCAATTCCTTAGGTTTGGAACAAACATTATTTCAAACTGTTTTGCAGATAGAAATCAGAAGATTGTGTGTTGAGAGGTTTTTGTTTGCTTCTTACCAACTGGTTCTACCAAACTGGATGGCTTTAAACAAACAGGTCAACTGGATGAATATCACCTCTAACCCCTGAACAACATGGTCATGAACAGCATCAACATCTAATGCACCAAAGACATCAAGCATTGCTACAAGGCCTCACAGCTGGCATGCTGGAAGTACCCAAGGTCCTGCACAAAAGGAGCTGTTCACTGGAGTGCAAACCTGAAGGACAATGGGCGAAAATGTTTTTAAAAGAAAAGGACTAATTATTTGAATGGATGAATTACTGTTTCCACGATTTCTGTGGTTTTTTTCTTTAAGATATTTACATATGGTACTGGTCAGTCTAGTGAGTACCTGGCAGCAGCACAGAAGCAATGGCCGCTGCTTGTAGTAGCATGGGAGGGGACCAGAAGCAGTCCCTGTTGCCCACAGCAGCATGGGAGCCAGAAATGGCACCTGACAGCAACAGGAGAGGTAAAGAAGCCAGGATAGGGGGTGAGAGATGGGGAACCGTAAAGGGGGTGAGAAGTGGGGGAACTGGCCATGACCTATTAGGAAACTGTGATAGACATCTTGGTGCCCGTTTTAGCAGTCCTTGCCTTTACCAACAAAGAAATTAGGTGGTGGGTACCTAGTGTGCACTGGTTTCTACAGCAACATTTAAATTGATCCTATTCAGTCTGCTGTCCATAGCCTGCCCTGTACTGATGCTGGATGTTCCCGAATTTGGAGCACTTGCTGTATCAGTCCATCTAGAAGACCTCACTTGGAGAACTGTGTCCAGTTTTGAGCTTTGCACTTCAAGAAGGATATTGACAAATTGAAGGAGATTCAGAGAACAGCAAAAAAGATGATAAAAAGGTTGGAAACAAGGGGAGAAAACACTAAAATAATTGGGTATGTTCATCCTAGAGAAAAGACATGATACCAGTTTTCAAATATCTAAAAGGATGCCACAAAAAAGATTATGAAAATTTGTTCTCCACTATCATAGAAGATGGAACAAGAGGGAATAGGCTTAAGTAGCAGCAAGGTAGATTTTGGTTAAATATTAGGAAAAGCTTCCTAACTAAGAACTGCTGGGCAATGGAATAAGTTGCCTATGGGGGCTGTGCCATCTTCCTCCTTGTATGTTTTCAAAAATCTGTCTGGACAAACACCTGTCTAAGTTATAGACAGAGGATATCCTGCCATGGAGCAGGGGTTTGGACAAGATGACCCTTGAAATACCTTCCAACCCTAAAATGCAAATGATTCTAAATTCTCTTTGTAGTACCCTTCCAGGCCTTGTCAGACTGCAGCATATTTCAGCAAGGTACCTCCACCTTGCCTGCACCACTCTGGGATGAAAGGTTTTAATGCCGGGATGTCTACTCCAAACTCTCCTAATAACTAAAATTGTATTTTAGGAGTTACATCTGCTTAAACAAAACTTATTTCTTTTTAAAGCTGTACACACAAAACTCCCAAATCGATCATGCAAGAATAATTTTTAAAAATAGGTGTTAGACACCAGGTGCTTAAAATCCTTGTGCAGGCAAACAGAAGAACGTTCCTATCAGGGCTGAAACATAGTCTTCAGAAAACTTCAGAATTTGGCAAATATTCATTTATTTATTTATTATTATTTATTATTAAAATGTATATGCTGCCCCATCCTGCTACAAGCAACTCAGGGAGGTTAACAACATTTTAGAATACAAGATAAAATACTCGAAAGCAACCAAAAATCCGAAAGTTAAAATAACCTGATTTCAAAAAACCCTTCCTAACCCAACCCACCCATCCCATCTCCTTTGGTAAAGGCCCAGTGGAAGAGTCAGGTCTTACATTGTCTACAGAAAGAGGGGAGGTCAACGGCCAGGCAGACCTTCAATGGGAGGGAGTTCCACAGCCGCAACGCACCCACAGAAAACACCCTCCTCATGGTTGACACCTGGGAAACCCAGGGGCCCTCAAGGAGGGCGTCCCTGGCCGACAGCAGAGGTCAATCCAGAATCCGGAGGATGAGGCGGTTCTGCAGGTAGGTGGGGCCCAGGCAGTTTAGGGCTTTAAAGGTCAACACCAACACCTTGAATTAGGCCCAGATGACTATCGGCAGCCAGTACAGAGAGCAGAGCACTGGAATAATGTGCTCGCATCAACCCGTCTCCTTCAGAAGATGGGCCACCGCATTCTGCACCAGCTGCAGTCTCCAGACCAGCACCAAGGGTAGCCCCACGTAGAGTGCATTAACGTAGTCTAATCTCGAGGTACTAAAAGCATGGTGGCAGCAGGATGGCCGGGGGGGTAGGGGGGAGGTTTTGGAGGGGTGGGGGAAGGCTACTGGGTGAGCAGCCAGGTTTGGGGGGCCAGGATCGGGTGGACGGAGGGGAGGGCGCAGCCATTGGGGTGGTCCTGGGGCGGGGACGGTATGGTCCATGGGGTCGGATGGTGCGTGCCCCTAGGGGACCAAGGTACCTGAGGGAGGTGCAGGTTGCCATCCCCCCTCTGTGGGAGAGGGAGGAGTCGGGTCCAAGGTTCATACGTGGGGGGCTGCTGCTGCTAAATGCGAGGTCCGTTGTGAACAAGGCCCCAATTGTCCGGAATTTAATCTCGGATGGGGCTGTGGACCTCGCATGTATCACGGAGACCTGGCTGGATGAGTTGGCTGGTCCAACGTCGGCCGATCTCGTTCCGGCCGGGTATGCCGTGCAGCATCAGCCCCGCACGGATGGCCAGGGAGGTGGTGTAGCTATTATCTTTAGAGAGGAATGGCCTGTTAGGAGGTATCCAGTCCTGGCGATTGTGGGTATCGAGGCCTTTCACGTGGTGTTCAATTTGGCCGGGGGCAAGCTAGGGATGCTGCTGGTATACCGGGTCCCTTCCTGTCTGGCGGCATCCCTTACCGCTCTAGCAGAGTTGGCCTCGGAGGTGGTGTTGGGCTCCTCTAGGACCTTGGTTCTGGGGGACTTCAACATCCACGCCGATGCCGGCCTTGTCAGGGTGGAGCGAGAATTCATGGCCGCCCATGGCAACCATGGATTTGTCCCAGGAGGTTATCTGCCCGAACCACGTGGGGGGGCACACCCTCGACCTGATCTTCGGTTCTGCTTGTACCCTTGTCTTGTGTGCCCTTTTTGGCCACAAAAGGACTGGAAAGCCTAAAAAGGGAAGGTTAGGGACCGGTCGATATCTGGCCAGGGCACCAACGTCCAATGATGGCTTTTTGAGCAGGGGTCACACCACAGCCTCCTTGAGACAATCCAGTATGCTGTCCTCCCCAAGGGAGACGTTGACTATCCTGGCCAGCAACAGCCCTAACATCTCCTAGCTGGCCTTAACCAGTCAGGATGGGCATGGATCTAATTCACAGGAAGTGGCTCGAAAAGTCCCAAGAGCATCCCCCGCATCAGAGGACGATACATCTTGAAATTCATCCCATAAAACAGGACAACAAGGGGCTTCAACTGCCTCTGGTTCACCCACTGCTAAAAATACAGCATCAAAACCGTGGTGGATTTTAGCAATTTTTATCCACAAAAAAAGTCCACAAACTAATCACAGCAAGCATCTGATGACTCTAAACCCAGGCGGAGGGAGGCCGGACTGACCAGCCCCCTCACCACCTGGAAAAGCTCAGCTGGGCGAGACTTAGCGGATGCAATGAGGGCAAAGAAAGTCATCTTTGCTGTTCGCACTACCAAGGCATAGGCACGTAACCAGACTCTATGTTACATCGCTTAACTTCAGTATGGGAGTGACGCCACCGTTGCTCTAACCACCAGCCTTCCCGCTTCATCCGCCGCAGTTCCTCCGTATACCATGGGGACCTGCGTTATCGGCGGTTTGGGAGCGGACGCCTGGAAGCCACACGGTCGATGGGCCTCCATTAACAGAGAATTCCACATGGTCACGAGGTCATTGAGTGAGCGGCCATCGAAGTCAGAGGAAATGTTCCCCCAGAGCATTCTGGAAACTTTCTGGTTCCATAAGCCTTCGGGGAGAACCAACCTAATTGTTTCTGCACACTCCCGGGGGCAGACATGCACCAGGATACTGGCCCGGAGGAGATAATGATCTGTCCATGACAAGGGCACTGTTGACACCTCCTCCACTAACGGATCCCCCGCCTCAAGGCCAGTGCAAAATATCATGTCCAGGCTATGTCCTCCAATATGTGTGGGGCCCACCACTCTCTGAGACAGGCCCATGGTTGCCACGGCAGCCATGAACTCACGCTCTGCCCCTCAAAGATTGGCGTCGGCATGAATATTGAAGCTACCCAGGACTATCGCCTTGGGGGACCACAAGACCACCCCCAACACCAGCTCGGTCAGTGCAGGCAGGGAGACTGCTGTACAGGTGGGTTCCCGGTATGGTATATCAGCAGTACCCCCACTTTGTCTCCGGCCAAATCCAACACCAGATGGAGACCCTCTATACCCATGACAGGTTGCACCAGAAATCTCCTCACACACCAAGTATCCTTGAAAATGATGGCTATGCTGCCCCCGTCCCTCCAGCTGATGCTGAATGGAGTACCCAGCCAGAACAAGGTCAGCCAATATAGGCCCCGAGTCAGTGTCCAGCCAGGTCTCCTGGACTGTAGTTTACTTATTGGCCACCGACCTCACATTTATCAGCATCGAACCAAGGCCAGGGGCCCTCTGATTCACAATCACCTCACTGCCTGCCCAGGGGCCATTGAGCGGGACAGATACACAATATCTGTTCTGTCTCACAGATATAACTTGCCTCCTAGAAGGACCATAATTCCCACAGACCATCATGGCCCCTATGGCTGCAGACACCCCCTCCCCAGAGGCTGTCCCCTCCAGCCCCCCAAGGTAGATCCCCACCCACTAATCTCCCCCCACCCTCCTCTGCCACCAGAGGATACCTTCCCCTCTCAAAAGGGTTGCACCCCTCCCTCACACTGAGGAAGTCAGCCCTTCCCACCCTAATCCAATCCCCTTGCCCCCTTCCCCACAGGGCAGGCAATCCATTCACAAAACCCACCACCACACTTATCCCTTCCCTAAAATAAAAATATACTCCTGTCCACGTTAATAACCTCCCGGCCCTCCCAGTCCCGCTAAGGGCCACACCTAAGAGCCCTTAGGTGCAGGCCACTTTTGGCCACGCTGGGTACAGATGTCCTGGCCGTGCGCCCTGGCCCCAGCTCCCTCATGCACAGAATAGCATGTGTTTTGCAATGTTCTCCTTCGCTGGTCACCTCTTAATGACACTGAAAGAATGAGGAACGCTGGGATGAGCAGCTACATCTCTGATTCTAGGCTGAGCTGAGGTGCTGAGTGCTGGCTTGTGCCAAGGGATGTTGGAAGGCCAGAATATTCTGGTATTCAGTTCGGAAAGTCCAAATTCTGAAGTTCCGAGGACCAAGGCCATTATTCGGGAAATTTCGGTAGCTGCTACATGTGTGGGGGGCTGGTGGACAGTTGAGATTCCTTGTTTCTGGAAATGAAACTTAGTGCCATATTTGGTACGAGGGGGGGGCGGTATGGGACAGTTTAGTGATGGTAAGGCAGATGGCAAGTTTTGAGTGGCTGGCCAAGCCAGATGGCAAGCTTTTGATTGGCTGGCAGGGCAAAATAAAAGTAGCTGCAGCCATTTTGTCCATTCTCTTTGGTGAATCTGGCTATGTACTACAGTGCTGCTGGATCTGAGAGTAATCAGCTGGGGGGGAGGAGGGGTGCCTGGCCTGTTTTGACCTGTCCTGTCCAAAAGGTCAATGCTGGGGGATGGGGGTTACCTTTACCACGCCATGCACTTTTAAAATAAAAAATAATAATAATGGGTGCCACATTGCTTCTAGTTCTGCCTGCTGGTTGGTTGGCACTTGGCACCATGAGGTCAGAGGGATCTTTCTGCCTGACTCCACTTCCCTTTGCCTGGTTTGCTGAAGTTACCAGTGCCACAGAACCAACTCTATACCAAGAGGGTGCCCCTGGGCGGGGAGTTAATGTCTAGTTTCTTAATTTTGTGACTGCTAGGGCGTTTGCTTGCCGACTTTTGGTGGGATTTATTTCTCCATGCAGTTGCAGACTGTTTTGCAGGGTTGTTATATTCTTCTTGAACTAATGTCCCTTGCTAGCCTACATTTTTGTGCACTGCTTGGTTGGCATAATGCATGTTTTTACACACACCTTTCTCCTGCATGTACACACACCTTTCTCCTGCATGTTTGCTGTTACATCCTGAACTTTCTGTGTGTCTAAATCACTCACCCAGATCTTAAACATCTGGCTCTTTGAACTTCTGCATAGAACTTCTCCCAGAACTTGTGTGTGTAAAATGTTCTCCTGGTAAACCGCTTTGCTCCAGGCAGCTGTGG
>QEPC01002186.1:2217964-2249709 GCA_003113815.1 Sphenodon punctatus | reverse complement strand
GTGTGTGTGTGTGTGTGTGTGTGTGTGTGTGTGTGAGAGAGAGAGAAAGAAAGAAAGAAAGAAAGAAAAGAATGCATTCGGAACTTACTTGTGGACTTGTAAACCCAGAAGATTGAAAGACCAGCACTTTAAGGTGTGGTGTAAAAATGCCTTATGATTAAAGTGAATGCACTCACAGCTGATGGTGGGCTGTGGGTACACTATTGTGTTTTTAAAAATTATTTCTGCAAGCAGTTGAACTTTTGTGAGGTTGTCTTCTGGAGCTATTGTCCCACTCTCACTAGTCTGCTTTTCTGGGTATCTGCTTTGGGTGTGGGTTCAAGAACCTTACAACAACTTTCCAAATTTTCTGAGGTCCAGAATTCCGAGTCAGAATTTCGAAACTTCGGAAATAGTGCCAAAGGGCTGCCGAGTACTCGGGCTGATTATTCTGAACTTCAGTATTTGGCCCAAGTACTTGGAAGTACTATTCGGTACAGCCCTAGTTTCTACATATTATCCACTCCCCCACCAAGGATGTCAATAGCAACACGTGAACTCCTGCAGCCTGAGTTCATACCTGCTCTAAAATGTGAGTGCAACCACTGTTGTGCTTGCAGCAGCGGCATATAACTACTTTCATAAGCAAGCTAAAGAGTTGACTGTATACACAAGAGTAAACGCTATTGCAGATCTGGTGTTGGAGGTGATCTTTGGGTCCCACAGGCTGGTTGTCCTGGGAGACTTCAATATTCATGCCAATGCCGAACTTGGAAGGGTAGAGCGTGAGTTCATGGCCTCTGTCCCAGGTCATCAGTGGTCGCACACATACTCTGGATTTGGTGTTCTGTACTGGCCTTGAGGTGGGTGGCACAACGGTAGGAGGTGGGGGGGTAATACCTTTGTCATGGTCGGACCGTTACCTCCTGAAAGCCCGTATTGTGATGTATGTCAGCCCCCAGCAGGGTGCAGCATCTATTCGGATGATCCACCCTCTGAGACTTATGGAGCCAAAACGGTTCCAGAATGGTCTGGGGGATCTTCCTCCCTGACCGCTCCCTGACCGCTCAGTCGATGACCTTATGGACTCGTGGAATAGGCTTTGGGCCATGGCCACTGACTCGGTGGTTCCTAGGCGTCCACTTCCATCCTTTTGGCACCCCATGGTTTACAGAGGACCTGCGGAGGCTGAAGCAGGAAGGAAGGCAGTTGGAGCAACGGACGCACTGTACTCACGATGAGAACGATCAATTGCTACATAGAAGCAGTTTGAGGACCTATGCTGTGGCTGTTTGGACAACAAAGAAGGGGTTCTTTGCTGCTCTTATAGCGTCTGCCAAGTCCTGTCCAGCGGAATTTTCAGGGTGGTGAGAGGTCTGGTCAATCCAGCCTGTCTCCATCTGGACCTGGAGTATTCCAGTGTCCCCTGTGACAAGTTTATACAGTACGTTGTGGACAAGATCGCTTGCATTCACCAGTATTTCTGAGCAACAGTTAATGCAGGGGGAGAGTCAGAGGCAGTAGATACCCTGTCTGGTCCAGTTTTGTGGGATCAATTTCGGATGGTGGAACCCACCGATGCTGGGGATGTGCTGGGGACTGTTAGGGCCACCACGTGTGAACTGGATCCATGCCCGCCCTGGCTAGTGAAAGCCAGTCAAGAGACACTGTGGCTGTTGCTGGCTGGGGTTGTCAACGCCTCCCTTAGGGGAGTGTTTAAAGGAGGCAGTGGTCCGGCCCCTGCTGAAGAAGCCATCGTTGGACGCTGACTCCCTAGCCAGATATCGTCCAGTCTCTAACCTTCCCTTTTTGGGAAGGTTATTGAGCGGGCGGTGGCTTGGCAACTTCAGGCGCATCTGGACAGTATAGGGTTTTTGGGTCTCTCGCAGTCTGGCTTTCGTCCGGGTTATGGCACTGAGGGTGCACTTGTGGCCTTGGTCAATGACCATTGCCGGGCTATGGACCAGGGTCAGCAGACCCTGTTGATCCCCAGGGCCAGCCCCAGGGTTTGTGAGGCCATGTGCGAATTCTTGGTGCGGGGCCTAATTTGCATAATTAGACCCCGCCTAATTACGTAAATGTGTAAATTTACATAAAATTTACACCTCTGGACAGGAAGGATTCCCATTCTCCACCCCTCCGAGAAGTCATGGAGAAGCATGACCTCCCCATGCTTCTCTTCCCTCCCCCTCCTCCGGTTTGGCACCACTTGGCTGTCTTACCTGGCGCTCAGGCGAGCGGCCATGGACAAGCATGACCTCCCAATGCTTCCCCCCCCCCCCCAACCGAGCATCTACGACCACTCCCCAGGAGTGGTTACACTGCAGGGGCAGCTGGGCGGGCAGTGACGCAGGCAAAGAGAGACTGACTGCGTCCACTGCCTTACTGAGGGAGTGGTGGAAGTTTAGCCAGCCTGGCCTTCAGGGCCTTTTGCTTTTGCGGTGCCGCCTGTGCATGTATCCGGTGCGACTGGTCCAGAGGCGCTGCTATCAAACACACAAGACACCTGAAATGCAGCTAGCCTATTAAGCGCATGTCATGAAAAGATATTATATACATATATGTGTATACACACACACACATATACACACCCACACACACATATACACACACCCACACCCAGTTCAGTTGTGCCCCCATAATCAATTCACGCTGCCACCACCCCATTTGCACCTCCGCCCCCCCCCCCATATAATCAGTTCACACTGCCCCGCACCCACAACCAGTTCATTTAGGCTCAGAGGGCAGCATGAACTGATTATATGGGGGGGGGAGGACACACAAATGAACTGGTTATGGGGTGGGAGTTTAAAGACAGTATTCCTGTTAGCAATAATGCCATTAAGAAGAGCTAGTGAAATAGCAGCCATAATATTTATTTATTTATTTATTTATTAAATTTTTACCCCGCCCCTCCTGAACACAGCTCAGGGCAGCTAATAATCTCAGAACCATATTTGCAGATTTTCCAAGCTAAAATAGATATTGTTTTACATCCTAAATTCCTACCTAAGATAGTATAACTAAGACAGTTGTGAGAATGTGGCCCTTTTTACTTGGGTGTCTCCCAGCCATGAACACACACTGTTCATGGGTGGAGGAGCCCCATGTGACTGATAAGGGGCACGTGCCCACAATGAGTGGGGGTGCATGCGTGCGTCTAACACACATCCCCACTCACCCCCCACTCGTCCCCACGCACGGAGCAATCGGGGAAAACGGCGGTTACTCTCTGGGTGCGGATGAGTGGGGGGTGAGTGGGGATGCGTGTGCAGCTGTGTGCCCATGCACTGGCACGCCCACGGACCCCCCCACCCGGTGGAGCCATGTAAAAAGGGCCTGTGAGGAGCCAGTCGAAGAAGAACAGAAGGTTGCTGCCTTGGAAACAGTTCTTTGAGATGGCTCTGAACATTCTCACAACACCCACACTTCCAGCCCCGCATGGAATTTTCTTATATTCCTAGAAAGGATTGGAAGAACTGTCATTCTGAGGGGGAGCGTGATCCTAGAGGAGCTCGAGACCATCACAAGGTCTATTATTTGAATAGGGTGAGCATGCACAACCCAGTTGTGAGAATGTTGGGAGCCATCTCGAAGAACCTTCTTTACAAGGCAACAACTTTCTGATCACTCACATGGGGAGGAGTTCTTTTTAAACAAACAGCTTTATCTCCCTGTCCAATTGGGTGTTCTGCTGATGCTGCTGCCTGCTAGCAGGCAGAGGCAGGTGAGGGATGGAGACCAGAGCCAGGGAGGGGAGGCAGAAGAACTTATTGGGGGGGAGAAGCTGGCTGAAGTCTGCCTCCCAGCCAGGCAAGCGCGAGGCCCCAGCTAGCAACAGGGCCACATACGGCAGCACATGTGGCACATGTCTGGGGCCAGCCCTGTTGATCTCATTAGAACTTTCTGCTGCTTTTGATACGGCTGAGCACGAGGTGTTGGTGAGTCACCTGTGAGACCGTGCTGGGGTGAGAGGAACCTTTTTAGATTGGTTCTGTTCCTGCCTACCTGAACTCACTAGGTGGTCCTGGGGGATTGTACATCTTCCCCCTAAGACCTCACGTGTGGAGTCCCGCAGGGTTCTATCTTGTCCCCCTTCCTGTTCAACATACATATGTAATCCCTGGGAGAGGTAGTGAGAGGGTTTGAGGGAGTGCGGTGTCATCAACGACACCCAACCCTACCTCTCATTTTCATCAGATGGTCTTGGTGCTCACGCAGTGTTTGTGGAGGACTGGATGAAGGCAAGCCATCTGAAGTTGAATCCCGACAAGATGGAGGTGATGTTGGTGGGTAGGAGTTTGGGTGACTGGGGTGTGACGGAGTCCCCCGCCATTAATGGGGCCCATCTGCCATTCGTTTCCCAGGTCCATAGCCTGGGTGTGCTCCTCAATCCACAGCTTCACCTGGATCGCCAGGTGGCAGCTGTGGCGACGAGTGCTTTCCGACTATTACATCTTGTCCAGAGGCTGTAGCCTATGTGTCAAGTTCTGACCTTGCCACCCTCATACATGCCTCATTAAACAATTTTTAAAATTGTTAGCCACCCAGAGCTGTTTTCAGGAGGGGCAGGATATAATTGATAAAATAAAATAAATAAATAAATAAATTACCTTATTACAGCACGCTCTCCATGGAGATGCTGAGGACGACGGTCCAGAGACTGCAGCTGGTGCAGAATGCGGCGTAGGGGCATGGGCCAACATGAACATATTACACCAGTTCTCCAGGCGCTGTACTGGCTACCTATAGTCTACTGGGCCAGATTCAATGTGCTGGTATTGACCTATAAAGCCTTATACAGCCTGGGCCCCACTTATCTATGAGACTGCCTCACCCCCCGGATCTTCGATCGACCCCTACGGTCATCCGGGAGTGGTGGTTTTGGAGGTACCCTGGACGTGCTGGGTGGCCACTGATGATTGAGCTTTTTTGGTGGTCGTCCCTAGGGTGTGGAATGGCCTCCCGATGGGGATCCAAGTGTCATCTTCCTTAGGCTCCTTCCGCCAGGGTTGTAAGACCTGGCTGTTCCATCAGGCTTTTGGCAAGGGAGAGGAGTAGGGTGGGCTTGGGGGGAGGCAGGGGGGTTTGTATTTTATTTGTACTTTCCAGACTCTGCTTTATTGTATGGAATTTTTATTGTGCATTTTTATGGATTTTGTATTTTTTGTGTGATGCTGTTGTTGTAAGCCGCCCCAGGTAGCATGTGGCGAGAGGGGCAGGGTATTGAGTGGAAAAAATAAATTAATAAAAATTACTCACATGAGTGTTTGCTAGATCAGGCCATAACAGCCCATGTAGAAGTACAAAAATAAAAAAAGTGACCCCCAATATTATGCACTGAGAAGTCAGGCATGTGCATAGAAATGAACTACTGCACATATAAACCATGGGAATAAAAATGTGTTAATGCCTAGGTAGGCAACTTAACTACCATTTATATTACTTATATAATATAAATAAATATTATTTATATTATATGAAAAAAAGTTTGTAGTACACCACGTGTTTGTAAAACGGCAAACATTTCAATAGTCTCTAAAAATAACTGTCAAAGGAACTGTAATCAGAAAAGCCAAATATCAAAATATTGTAAAAATAAATGCATCTCCTTATTGCATACACAGCTTGTAAAGTGGCATGCTTATATGAGCCAATAAATGAAAATAGTTCAAGATGCCATAGGTTACAAATATTTTAAGATTAAAACTTTTCTCTTACACAATGTTAAATCAACTGCTTCTCATGATTACATCTTCCACATGAAGGATGTACAAAAATTAATTTATTCAAAATACTAAAACCAGAGATGTGACATGCTAGAGAAAAATCACAATTACACAGGCATTTTAATGTAAAGTTGCACTAATATTCTGAAATGGAGTCTCTCTAATACCAGGTCAAAGATATGGTTAGTAGTTTCTATTTTTAGTAGCATTTTGTAAAAAATCATTTTATGCAAGTCAAATATTTTGCTCTTAAATTGACACTGCCCCTTTAGGAAGGATACTAAATTTATAGACAATTTACAATCAATTGGAGGGGGGAACGACACCTAGTGAACCTCTGGCAAACTGTGACGTTTCACATAAAAGATAACAAAATTGTTTTAAAACAAAAATTATTCTGCAATGCTAGTGCTATTTCACAACTAAAAACCTGGAAGCATAAGTAACTTTAGATCAGTTTATCATGTATGACTTTTACTGTAAAATCTGAGAATACAAAAATATAGAATGAACAGTGACTAGCTAATTGGATGCTATTAGTGCTATAATACAGGTTTTTAAAAATCTGCTAATGTATGTGGTAAACTAATTCTTTAAGTTATGTAACAATTTAAAATTAGAAACTAATGTTTTTAAATCCCCAAAGTCATGCTGGTTAATCAACTTCTACAGATGCGATATTTAAATTACTGAGCTCAAAGTTTCCTTTCAAATACTTACTTCTTTTTCTGGCTCAGGATTGGTGTCTTTTGTAGATCTTTCTGATGTTTTTCTAACAACAGTTTCATCAGATCCTATGGGCTAAACAGAGACCATGGTTTTTAATCGAAACATTAAATAACTTTTTTTAAAAAAAATTAAAAATAAAAATCCAGCTACACTGAATGACTGATATAGGCCTGTTTTGCATGCTTTGTTACTTAATAAAATGACTTGGGAGATTGATAATTTTCTTACCACCTGCTAATCTGTTATCGCTATTAATTTCTATGAACAAGCTTATCTTTTTGACCAAAGGTATTTCTAATACATTTTTTAAACTGCTGTCCCTGTTTAAAATAATTTCACCACAAACCCAAGGATGCTTCAATTGATAACATGAGCAATTAAGTTACCATCTTCATAAAAACCTTGGGGGAGGAGGACGTTTTGCACATACACCTGTAAGTTTGTCTACTCATACTTAACAATGAAATTAACTTCTCCTATGCTAGTTTACTGAATCTGAAGCCACAATGACAACAAGATGAAGTCCAGGCAGCTAGGGGCTTTATAACGTGGAGCCATAAATTCTCCATCCTAGATTAAGAATCTTCCCTTCCTTGAAATTAAGCATGCCAATCCATAAGGAACTTATGCCCTTCAACAAAGGGACATGGTTTGAAATCAGGAGAATTGGCTTCAACCTTCCTAGCAAGAACAAAGCTAGAACTGAGTAATCAAAGCTGGATTACTCATGACTTGCTGCTTGCACAAACCCTACATATGTCCTTATGACTCTTGTCCAGCAGTGAGCAAGAGTGAACAAGCCCAGCTACCACTTCAAAGTGTCCCATGCTCCTAAGACACTTGAGTTTTTGTGCAAGCCACCCACAGGGAGCCAGGCTTGGGGTCGTTCATCGTGGGGGCGAGGCAGTGTGCCCCTGCCATGTGAGGCTGGCCAGCCTATGGCGGGGACTAAATGGTGCCTGTGTCCAGACTGGCACCATGTTTAAATGCAGCATACACAGCCCCTGCCTCCCTCTTAGTTCCAGGCACCACGCTGAAGTCCCACCCTACCCCATCATTCTGGTGCTTTAACATAACTTGTGGTTGTTACCCCTCACAACTGTGTATCATTAAGAACTGCTGCGAGCTCTTGTTAGTTACTGTTTACACGGCTGAGAAGGATTTTATTTCCATTTGCCTCAATTGGCAATCCGTGGCAGGTAGTTTTTCACCTTCTCCACAGCAGTTTTGGGGACTTTCATGTATTCCTACAATAGCACTGGCTATCTGCACGTTCCGACTGTCTATGTAGCAACAGTGTAGTAGATACCAGCTTGGGAACCATGCTGTTGCAAAACTCCTTATGAGTAAGGGGATGCTAAGAGGTCGGGTGCTAACAGGGGTTAACGATGTGGGGTGCAGCTTAATGCTATTCACAGCTGGTACAGATTACCCCACCCTGTCCTGTTGGGGGGTGATCACAACTGGGTTGGGGTGCTGGGTTTACCCTTCTGTATTTCATGTGTGGTTTCCTGTTTCCATATGTAACATGGTATGCCCAACAGTTGGCTATCCAATGTTGTTTTCTTAAAGTTTTGTTCAATGCCTTTAAGCCATAAAAAGTGTTTTGTGCTCACACAATCCCACCTTCAGTTCCTTCACACTGCTGATGGCTTGGTTTTTCTAGTCCATTTTTGAGCAGCTGGGCAAATACCATTCACTTCATTAAGTTTGCCCTGTTCTTGTTTATCCACCATTACAGTGTACCCTGAGGTGAGGAGAATAGATCATATTCTCTACTTTTGTACCTTGTCAAAAGTACAAGACGACTCAAAGGGATGCCAACATTAGTAGTGATACAGTGAAATCCAATAAAGAGTACAGGAAAGGAAAAGACAAGGAACAGGCAGGCATTAGTATGGAACAGACAAATTTATGTACTTCCAAATTAAACAAAATATCCAATAACAATCCCCAGAATAAGAGTAAAAAGAATATGTTTAAGTGTCTATATACAAATGCTAGAAGTCTAAAAAGTAAGATGAGAGAATCAGAGTGTTTAGTACTAAATGAAGATTAAAGAGTGGTGGGATCTGCTCTAAAGTTAAGATGTGTTGCACACTCCATTGTGATGCCCAAACATTCTACTCCTTTCAAAATTGAGATTATTTTGGCTATCATTGTGGAATTTTGCATGGAGGGTTGCTTTGTTGAAGAAGGACCAAAGAAGGACCAAACCATCGTCCAAGAAGACAAAAATATAAATAGAAAAGTCCAACGTTCCGCTGCCAAAAAAGCAGCTTCTTCAAGGGTTCTCCAAAATTCTTACAATGAAGACAGCTGATCAAGAGAACTAAAATAGAATCATCATTGTAAGATTTTTGGAGAACCCTTGAAGAAGCTGCTTTTTTGGCAGCAAAACATTGGACTTTTCTATTTATATTTTTGTCTTCTTCGATGATGGTTTGGTCCTTCTTTGGACTTTGGTTCATTTGACTTTGCTCTTTACACCGTGGTTTAGAGACTTTTGTTACGGGTTTCTGCCCTGAGTGTATTTTTATGTATTAATTATTGGCATTGGGTCCTTGTTATGATTTATACCCGATGCCATAAATCCTATTTGTTATCGCCCATTTGAGGTTGTTTGCTCTTTTGTTATATACAATATTTTACCTCCTGTGGAGCTGTTATTTTTTGTTTTATATAGGGACTACATTTCCCAGCATGTCAAATGAGAAACAAGGTCACTGCACACATGCGCGTGCTGGGCCCACCACCATGTTTTCAAGTCTGGCACACTGAGATGTAGTCCCAGCACGCAAGACCTGAAATATGACTGTGGCCCCAGTGCACACGCGCGGGACCTTTTAAGCACTGGTGTGGTGGCATCAGGAGAACTGACGGCAGCCTGCTTCTGGTGGCAGAGGTACCAGTGGTAGGAGAGTGGGTAGCAGCGGCGGTGGCAGCAGCAGAATAGGCAGTGGAAAGGGGGAGTGAGTGTGTCTGTGTGTGGTGTGGTGCAAGGGAGTGAGGGAGAGTGACTATGTGGTGTGTTGGGGGGAGTGAATGGGTGTGATGAGGGGAGAAGGGGCCAATCCAGCCTGGCCACTTAAAGGGGGATCCCTTTAGGGGTGCCCATTGTCCCCCTTCCCCAGGGAAATCCCTCAGGCAAGCTTCCCAGCCTCGCCAAACCGAGCTCTGCTTTGCAAACTGTTGAGCTCAGCCCCCATCCACCACAATGTAACCCCCACCCCAGACTCTTAGCCCCCCCTGACCCATCCCCCACATGGACTCCTTGCCTCTTAGCCCTCCTGCTTGCTGTAGCTAGGAAATTTAGGCCTGAAAATTCTGAAGAGTGGGCCCATTTCAGCCTCTGAATTGCCAAAAGACAGGTCAGTTTAAAATTGTCAGTTTTTGGTTCTGTGCTGAAAGCTGTTTATTAGACATGTTCTTTCTTATCTATTTGTTGGCCGTACGCCTGGAAAACCCTGTTTTCTTGGTTCCGATGTTAAAATCTATCAATGCTTTTAATCTATTCGCTTTTAGGATATATGTATGTAGATTTCTGGACCCCAAATAATGGGTGTTTTGTTAAGTGGGTAATGGTATGGCAAAAGAAGCCATAGCCTTTAAAACAGGTGATATATTTTAGACAAATTGTTTGCTGTTTTTACTGAAAGCAATACTGGATCGAATTGCTTTGATCCAGTGGTGCAAGGGAGTGAGGGAGTGTCCAGATGAGAGAGAGGGATTCCTTATAAGGTCTACTCAGGTCTAAGATTTACTTTTAATTATGGATAAAATCCATCATAGATTTAAAGTGTTCATGTTTCAGAATAGGCCATGCAATCTATTTTCCTTTCTGTTCTTTTCCTTTCTTGTGACTTATGGCACGCTGTACAACTGGCAGTAAACACTGACATTTCACATTCTCCTGTTTTAGTTACGTGAAAGACCTTGCTCCAGCTAAGTAGTTTTGACGATATTAGGAGGTCTAGAATGCAGTAAACAATATACTTGTTAAAAGATGTAGATTAGAAGTTAATTCTAATTTTAATATCACAATGGGGTCCCTTAGCGGTATGTCACAGCATAAACACTGGTTTTCTAAAATGACTATGTTCACCGATTTGGATAGAATAAGTACTTGTTGTTTAACAACTTACTTGCCATTTGATTATAATTTGTTGGAATTTACTTGCTTATGTTAGTTTCTTCATCTCCAGCATAGGCTTTTGATCTGTTCACCATCCAGTGACTTTGTATTTTAACTTCTGTTAACTTTTTGTTAATAATGTAACTTTGAATTGTCTACATTTTAACTGTAATGGGTTTCCACTGATATTAGGTGTCAGTATCAAAATAAGCAATAGCAGTCTTTAAGTTGGGGGTCTGGTTTTATTGGAGAGACAAGGACTATAGGGATTTCATTTGGACTAGAAAGCAGTTTGCGTTTTAGTCTGACTTTCAGGATAATTGGCACAAAGGAATCTGAAGAGACACTGATAACATGTTTGTTTGGGAACCAAGGTCTTTTTGTAAGTTGGGTCAAAACAGTTACATTACTCATAACCTGTTTTTCAGCTTATAATTAGGCAGTAATATTAATAATAGAGAAACACTGCCACCCTGTGGGAAAAGATGTTTTATTGTTTCAGTCATATCTTAATGCTGAAATAGGTCTAATTTTTAAGTTAAATAAGGGAGACTATAGACATTGAGTGTGATGTATTTAATTAGTAAACTAAAGTTTATTTCAACCTACTTTGGCTTCAAATTATACCTAAATACCCCCTTCAGATAAATAAGTAATTGTTCTTTTGAATTGTGTATTAATGACTCAGAATCTTGTACATCAATGTTGCTCTAAAACTTCCTTTCTAAATTAGGTAGAACCAAGGCAGATCTAACCTGTTTTTCAACAACTTCCTGAAAAGAATCCATATATGAAATTATGTAGAATTAATAGAATTTAATAAAACGTCAGTGAGGCTAATATACTCCATTGGATTTCACAGAGCTCCAGTGAAACTGAAAGACTCTATTGAAGTAGGACAAAGATCAAGACCGGTAAAAGGTTACCATGGTCTTGGCTCACAGAAGTAAGGAGGGGTGAAGTCAAAATAATCAATAAGAGTGGAGACATGGAAACCAAAAACATTTTTCTTTAGCATCATCACTTGGCAAGAAACAAACTTCATTTTTATTGGAGGACCCCTGACCTGCTGGACACTGATTGGAGGAACACATGACAGCCATATTGAAAGACTCTCAGAAATCCTATAAAACTGGCAAGATATTCTTAACAAAGGAGGGAAGATCTTGCTTGCTATGGAGAATTGCTAAAAGGCAAAGGTCTGAATAGGCCCTGAAGGGACTTATTTTTTCTTTGCTTTAATTCCTTACTTTTTATGTCTTTTTCCCCAAGTCTTTTCTTTTCTATTTTTAAAGTTATTTTTAAGCTTCTTAAGCTTTTACTTTTCTCTTATTTTATTTTTCTTTTATTTCATTTTCTCATTTTTCACTATTTCCAAGCCATTTTTGTTTTAATTTCTCTTTTGTTTTGTTTTCTTTATTCTTTTTAAAGTTATTTTAATTTCCAGTTGGGATTTTCTAACCTTTTTCCCGAGAAGAGGGCAATTCCTACTTTCCTCTAATTTTTGTCCCTACTTGCAAACTTTAATTTTTCTTTAGGGAAACACTGTATTGGTCTCAGATGAGACTGTTTCTTTTCATTTTTTTTTACTCAGCCTTGTGGGCAGAGTTCCCTTTTTGGAGCTCTCATGCTCCTCAACCTCTGGACAAATTGTGTTTTATATTTTTCTTGATATTTCTGTCTTTTATTTTTACTTTAATACTTACAAGTCTCCAGCATAGCAGCAAGTTAACATCTTATCATCCTCAGTAAGACCCTACAGATACTGAGCAACTTTTATGGCACCTGTGATGTGTGTTTGGTGAGATATATTCTCCAAGAATATATATTTTGTAATCAATAACCTTTTTTGCACGCTTCAATAGTGTTTTTATATCAGTGTGTAAGCCAGTTTGGCAGGGCAATAAATTGTAGTATTTTTAGTCATAATAATTATCTAGTGTGACTTTTTGATGAGGAAACGTAAGCTTTCCTATGGAGATCCCTGACCCCATGCTGGAGTTAATTCCATGGAGAATCTCGGGGTAACATTGCACCCCCATTTCCTTCAATGTCCCTCCAGGTCATACCCCTCCTGTCTGAACCCCCCACCCCCACACTGACCCCCAGCTCCTAGTCATCCCACTCACACCTCTATCCCCTGAAATTTCCCCGAGCCTATAGCCCACCAAGACAGTCCCTCCCCCAACCCCCACTAGGAACTCCCTAGACACCATGCACTGCCTTCTGCACTCCAACACCCCACTAGGAACTCCTATCCTACTATGGCCCAGCCTAACCATGCCCCACACTCCTACGTTTCACAAACCCTTCCCACAGACTCTCCACTCTCCTTTGTCCACACCGCCACACAAACCTGTCTTTCATAACAGCCGCTCTCTTCTCCTACGAAATATCACTGTTATGCTGTTCAACATTATAGTTTGCTACCTGCAGATAAATTCTCCACTGCATTGTCTACATAAAAAAACAGGGATATTCAATATTCAAAAAACCTATCGTTTACAAAAGGAGTTAAGGCTCTTACAAAAGCATGGGAATTGTAAGTTAAGGCTCCTGCCTTAACTTGCATGACATGAAAGCAGTAAAGGCATTGTACAGATTCACATATTGTGCTCACTTATAACGCAGGCTCGATGCACCCACTCTTTGCCTTGGTCTTTCAGCTGCAGACAGCGTTTCCCTTCCTTTCATTTGGGTTTGGGAGAATGGGACAGTTGAGTACTTGGAAGCTAGATACGGGGTAAACAAAGGTTGATGGATGCAAGATATGTACACACAGACAAAAGTGGGGGCAGTTGGAGAAGTGCTTTCATAGGGAGGGAGAAGTTGGGTGTTGGGGGGAGTGTTTATGGAGGATAATGCAGATAAATGAGTGATGAATGCAGCAGCCCTTCAAGGCTGCGGAGCAGGCAAACATAGGGGGAAGTGTACGATATCAGGAAAGGGCAGAGAATTGTTGAGAGGGACGTATATTCAGCCCCCCATCTAGCCTACTAGCCCTTACTCTGTTCAGAGAGAATCCAAGATATCTTGAAAATACCATGAGCTGTATCTCTGATAGGGAACAAGAGTAACGGTGTGCATGTGTGGAATGAAAAAACAAAACAGGAGAGGAGGTGGAACAACAGGGAGGGAAGTTATAGGGAGTGGAACAACAGCGAGACAGCTATGGAAACTGGGTGAAATGATAGGAATCCCCCCCATAGTATCCTTCTACTCTTATAAAATCACATAATGCACTGAGAAGCCTATCATTCTACTGATTTGTCATGACATTCCTCCTGTCATTCCACCTAGTTCCCTGCTGCTGCACCCTATCCTTGTTCCTCGTCATTCCAACCATTCCATTTGCTCATCCAGGTGCCTTCCTCATTATTCAACACCCTCATTCCTTCCAATGCATATTCCATTTATTAATTTCAATATGTTCCCAACTTAAAATTCTTAATAATTTAATAATTATTAATAATTCCCTATATCTTTTCATTTGGGCTTGGGAGACTGGAACAGCTGAGTACTTGGAAGCTATATATGGGGAAAACAAGGTTGATGGATGTGAGATCTGTACACACACACAGACAAAAGTGGGGGCAGTTGGACAAGTGTTTTCATAGGGAGGGGGAAGCCAGGTGCTGGGGGAGGGTTTATGAAGGACAATGCAGAGAACTGTCTATAGCTTCAGTGTTGCCCCCAACCTGCAGAAGAGGAGAACATGGGCTGAAAGACCAAGGCAAAGCGTGGATGCATGGAGCCTAAATTGTAAGCAAGTACAATATGCGAGACTGTAGAATGTCTTGACTGTTTACGTGGCATGTAAGGTTAAGACAGGAGCCTTAACTTAAAATTTCCATGCTTTTTGGTGCATAATTGAATTTGTAAGAGCCTCAACTCCTTTCTTAAACTGTAGGTTTTTAAAATATTGAATAAAGACAAAATGCGGATCTCAGAGACCTGGTGGAGTGAGGATAACCAATGGAACCCTGTAATACTGGAGTACAAGATATATCAAAATTACAAGAGTAAATTGAGTTGGTGGTGCTACATGTTAGAGATGGCATTGAGTCGAGGATGCTTAAAATTTTACACAAAATGAAATGTACTCTGGAATCTCTTTGGCTAGAAACTCCATGTGCAATGGGGAAGCGTGTAACAGTTGGATTATACTATCGACCCCCTATTCAGGATGGTGAAACTGACTTAAATGCTAACAGAGATTAGACAGGCTACTAAAGTTGGAATTTTAGTAATGGGTGTTTTCAATTAGACTAATATTGAATGGGTGAATGTCTCCTCACTGTGTGATATGGAGGGACCATAAGCATTGCCAAATTTAGATGTAAAATGTTAATAAGACAGGCCAAGAGGGAATTTGAAGAGCGACTTGCTAAAAATGCAAAAACACAAAACAAAAACTTTTTCAAGTACATCAGAACCAATCAGAAAACTCTTCTAGAGAGTCAGTTGGGCCATTAGATGACCAGGAGGTGAAAGGGGCACTCAGGAAGGACAAGGACATTGGAGAGAAGCTTAATGAATTCTTTGCTTTGGTCTTCACTGCTGAGGTCCTTGGGGAGATACCCATTCTGGACCAAGTCTTTGTAGGTAATGAATCGAAAGAACTGTCCCAAATAAGTGTGACACTGGAGGAGGTTCTGGACCAAACTGACAGACTAAATAGTAGGGATGTGCGAACGCGGTTCGGATGTTTGGAGTTCAGACTGAACTCGGTCCGTTTGGACGACCGAACTGAACCTGAACCGACCAAACTCGATCCAACAGTTCAGTATCGTTTGGGTGGGAATAATGTGACTGGAAGGCCCAGGGAGGGGGAGAAAGCTGAGGAGCAGACTTCCAGGCACCAGGGGTGGAGAGGCTTGGAGTAGCAGCCAGCCAGCCCAATCACCATCCCTTTTTTCCTCAGACCACTGGCTTTGCAGTCTGTGATTGGACATGGGGCTAGGCTGCACAGAGCCAATGGGGCTTGTGGTAAGGAGGGCTCAGCAAGTAACAAAATTCATTGCCTTACCCCCTTCCAACGCCTTCTGATCTAGTAGCCACTAATCCTGACAGCAGACGTTATCAGAAGTCTCCCTCTCCCAGCATCTTGTGTTCCTTCCTATTCCTAATCCATTGCCATCCTCCTCCTATTTCACCCATCCCACACATTTACCTCCCTAGTTTCATTTATTTAGATTTGATTAGATAGATTTAGGTGTTTTTATTTTTAAACCATCCCCTGTGTTATTTCTCCCTACCCTCCATTGAATCTTCTCCTCCTCCCTGTATATATTCCATCCCTGATTCCCTTCCCCTGTTTTTGGATTTATTTAGAGTAGCATTAGATTGATTTAGGTTTCATTTCAGTTTTGTACCCCTCCCTGTGTTGTTTGTTGTCAGCTGTCTGTGTACCCCTCCCCCCACATCCCTGTGTATATATAGATAGATATTAGATAGTTACTATAGAGAGATAGTTGTAGGAGTTAGCTTAGAGATAGATTTACCAAAACAAAAAACCTTACAGTTTAAAAAAATGTTAAATGCACAGCACAACAGTTTTTAAAACTAAAAACTTTCCTCCACAAAAAATCACAAAATCATTTTGACTCTAGCTTAAACTCCAAAAAACATACAAATTCATTACAATTACAATTAAAAAAACATTCAACTCCATACATTGCAACAAGACATAAATGCCAAAAAATGGAAATTATTTCAGAATTTGAGGAATATTTAATATTTTATCAATATAAATGTAATATATGTACTTAATTCCTTACCATACATACTTTTATTCATTTTTATCAAAAACTAAACTTTCACATTTTTCCATTATTAAACTTTCATTTATCATCATAATTCGACAATGAACAATTTTTTCAGAGTGCATTAACTCTTTCTACAGAACTGCAAATGCTACTGATATGATACCGATACCAATAACAAAAATAAAATCTTTGAAATTGGTATCGATATCGACAATAATGAAAACTTCTTTGCTAGCCTATCTGACTGACTGGTTTTCAAACCAAACGACCGAATATCCAAAACCCGTTCTGTTCACACATCCCTACTAAATAGTAACAAATCACCAGGACCAGATACTATTCATTCTAGAGTTCAGATGGAACTCAGATATGAAGTTGCAGACTTACTATATGTAATTTGTAACCTATCACTTAAATCTGCCACTGTACCGCAGGATTGGAGGATAGAAAATGCAATGTCAATAATATTTTAAAAGGGTTCCAGAAGTGATCCTGAAAACTACAGGCCAGTGAGCTTGATGTTGGTGCCGAGCAAACTGGTGAAAACGTCTTAAGAACAGAATTACTCAGCATACTGATAAACATGGCTTAATGGGGAAGAGTCAACATGGATTTAGGAAAGGGAAGTCATGCCTCACTAACGTATTGGAATTTTTTAAGGGTGTACATAAGCGGAAATGGATGAGCTTGTCGATACAGTGAATCTGGACTTTCAGAAGGCGTTTGATAAGGTCCCTCATGAGAGAGACTGAAGGAAATTAAAACAGTCATGGGATAAGAAGCTTTATCCTATCATGGATTGGCAATTGTTAAAAAATAGGCAGCAAAGAGTAGGACTAAATGGTCAGTTTTCACAATGGAGAGAAGTAAGTAGTGGAATGCCCTAGGGATCTGTACTGGGACCAATGTTGTTTAGTATATTCATTAATGATCTGGAGAAGGGAGTAAAGAGTGGCGTGATTAAATCTGCAGATGACACAAAGTTATTCAAGGTAGTTAAAATCCAAGTGCGCTGTGAAGAATTGCAGAAGGATCTTGCGAGTGTGTGTGACTGGGCATCTAAATGCACTTGAAAGTTAGTGGACACGTGCAAAGTGATGCACATAGGGAAAAATAACCCAAACTACATGTATACAATGCTGGGTTCTAAATTAGGAGTAACCACTCAGGAAAGGGATCTTGGAGCCATTGTTGAAAATAAACTGAAATCCTCAGCTTAGTGTGTTTAGTGTGTGACAGCGATCAAAAAACCAAATAGTATGTTAGGAATCATTTGGAATGGGATCGAGAATAAAACTGAAAATATTGTAATGCATCTATACAGATCTATGGTACGACCGCACCTGGAGTATTGTGTGCCGTTCTGGTTGCCCCATATAAAAAAAGACATAGTAGAACTAGAAAAGGCACAGAGAAGGGCAACAAAAATGATCACGGATATGGAACGGCTCCTGTATAAGGAGAGGCTTGATAAGGTTAGGGCTCCTCAGATTCAAGAAGAGACAACTGAGAGGGGATATGATAGAAGTTTATAAAATCATGAGTAGTGTGGAACACGTAAATAGGGAACAGTTATTTACCCTTTCTAAGAGTATGAGAAAAAGGGGACACTCCATGAAATTAACTGGCAGCAAATTTAAAACAAATAAGAGAAAGTTGTGGGTTTTTTTACGCAGCACACAATTAACTGGGTAGTGTAGCTTGTTTTAAAAAGGGATTGGATAAGTTCTTGGAGGATAGATCAACTAATGACTATTAGCCAAGGTGGTTTGGGGAATGTAACCTCTTACTGTTGGGGGCTGGAACACAGGGGGTTAGAACACAGATTGCAAGCAGTTCTTGGGGGGGGGGGGGGAGAGCTGCAGGAAAAAGAACAATTTGGGGGCAGGGGCAACTCTGTTTTGACTTTGGGGGAGCACTGAAGGTACAGTTGGCTGCTTCCCATCCACTCCTCCTCAGTATGTCAATCAGTAAAATGGATGGATTTCTACAACTATTTCTGGATGTCCATTCAGACCCACCATGAGAAGCAAGCGAGTAGCCACCATGTAGGTGTAAAATCAGGGATTAAAACAAACATTATGCAAGGTACACGTTTCTAGAGTGGAAAAACCTACTCTGTCTGATTTCCATATGGACATACCTGCTTTGAACTTAGCCAGTATCTGTCTCTACCCCTGCATCATAAGAGGGCCAATAAGTTCAAATATTCCTGGATGATATCTCCATAAATCTCCTATGATGTTATTAATTTCTATTTATGTCTATTTCTAGCTGGAGAACTCATATTTCTGTCTGCACCCAAGGAATACCAAGGTTACTCACCTGTAACTTTGGTTCTTCGAGATGGGCTCCTTCACTCACACCTATGGGTACTGGCGCCTGCGCAGATTGGCCCGGAAGTTTCTCCGAGCAGTTATTCTTTCGCGCGCCATGGCCTCTCCCTCAATGACTTTACTTTAGGTGGGCTTCCAGTGGCACTATAAAAGGGGGGGGGGGGTCAGGGGTGAACTGCTTCTGTTCCTTCCAACCCTCACACCAGAGCCTTCAGAAATTGAGCTATCTGGGCCACAAGAGTCTGACTCTGTGCCTCAATGGCTGTGGAGGAATGCCCCGTGGACATTATCAGTGAAGTCAAGGGAATTAAGTTAGGTGTCTTGCCTAGTGAGGCAGAGGGTGTAGCTCCACTAGGTCTCAAACCCAGTTTTATTATTTATTATTATTATTATAAGCATTTATATATAGCGCCAGAAATGTACCTGGCGCTTTACAGAGAATAAAATAGACACAGTCCTTGCCCGAGGGCTTACAATCTAAAGACAGAGGGAGGGGAGACAAGGAAGGGGGAACAGAGGGAGAGACAAGGGATGCAACTTTCACGAGGATGCGAGAACTCAGGTACACGTTCTTGGCTTGGTTACAGTAAATAGGAGTTTGCAGATAACAAGTAGGGGATAATCCTGGGTGGGGGTGATTAGCAGGAGTTAGGAAACGCAGAGCGGAAGAGGTGGGTTTTGAGGAGGGACTTGAAGGTGTGGAGGGTGGGGGCAAGGTGGACGACGGCAGGGAGGGAGTTCCAGGTGTGCGGGGCAGCAAGGAAGCAGCAAGGAAGAAGGGATAAGAGTAGTGGTCATAAGGAGGTTGGAACGACGGGTCCCAAGGGTGTGGCTGGCAACGAGGCGACAGCCAGCATGGGATGTGTGGCCATTGGTAGTAGCAGGGTGCAGGCTGTACGAACACCTGGGCCTTTGAGACAATAGCACCCACATAGAGCAGGTGCTAAAATGAATGCAGGTGCTAACTTCAGAAAGGATAGCGCCTAAACCTAATCAATTAAGTGTGACTGGGACCAGCCGAACCTTGGCATGGCCCAGGAGCTAAAAGGACTGAGCTGAACCCAGTCAGGTGCTAACTTCAGAAAGGATAGCGCCTAAGACCTAATCAATTAAGTGTGACTGGGACTAGCTGAACCTTGGCATGGCCCAGGAGCTAAAAGGACTGAGCTGAACCCAGTCAGGTGCTAACTTCAGAAAGGATAGCGCCTAAGACCTAATCAATTAAGTGTGACTGGGACTAGCTGAACCTTGGCATGGCCCAGGAGCTAAAAGGACTGAGCTGAACCCAGTCAGGTGCTAACTTCAGAAAGGATAGCGCCTAAGACCTAATCAATTAAGTGTGACTGGGACCAGCCGAACCTTGGCATGGCCCAGGAGCTAAAAGGACTGAGCTGAACCCAGTCAGGTGCTAACTTCAGAAAGGATAGCGCCTAAGACCTAATCAATTAAGTGTGACTGGGACCAGCCGAACCTTGGCATGGCCCAGGAGCTAAAAGGACTGAGCTGAACCCAGTCAGGTGCTAACTTCAGAAAGGATAGCGCCTAAGACCTAATCAATTAAGTGTGACTGGGACCAGCCGAACCTTGGCATGGCCCAGGAGCTAAAAGGACTGAGCTGAACCCAGTCAGGTGCTAACTTCAGAAAGGATAGCGCCTAAGACCTAATCAATTAAGTGTGACTGGGACTAGCTGAACCTTGGTGTGCCCCAGGAGCTAAAAGGACTAAGCTGGAACCCAGTCAGGTGGAGTGTCAGGGAGACTGCAAGGAGGCAGAAGCTGCCTGGGAACTCTGCCTCAGGGGGGTAGTAAGAGCTGAGGACTAAGAGGGTCAGAAGGATAGGTGTCTGGCAATTTGGACTTGTTGTATGGACATTGTATATATGGTGGAAACTTACACTGTGTAATATATATGAGGATTTATACTGTGAGAGCCAGTATGGTGTAATGGCTAAGTGCGCAGTACTTGGACCAGGAGGTATGGTGGTTCTAGTCTCGCCTTAGCCAGAAACTCACTGGGTGACTTTGGGCCAGTCACAATATTTTCTCACCCTGACCTACCTCACAAGGTTGTTGTGAGGATTAAAAGTTGTGTTAAACTGTTGTGTGTAAAGCGCTCCAAGTGCTATGACAGGAGGGCAGTATATAAAGATCATTATATTATTAATAAAGAGCAGTGGAACAGCTAATTACTAGGGCTGAAACAAAGTGTTTGGAAAACTTCAGAATTTGTCGAATATTAAGGTATTCGGTTCGGAAAGGCTGAATTCCAGAATTCTGAGGACCAAGGCCATAAATTGGAAAACTTTGGAAGCCTCTGCGGGGGGGGGCAGCAGTGTACCTGGCACTTTACAAAGTAATAAAATAGACACGGTCTCTGCCCCTAGGGCTTACAATCTGAGAGACAGGAGCTGGGGGAGAGACTTAGGAAGGGGAACAGAGGGAGAGACAAGGGGTCTAACATTCATGAAGATGCGAGGTCTCAAGCTTCTTCTGAAAATGAAACATAATGCCATATTTGGTAGGAGGGGGGCATGGGAAGGGACAATTGAGTGATGGTAAGCCCGATGGCAAGTTTTGATTGGCTGACCAAGTCAGATGGTCAGCTTTTGAATTGGCTGGCAGGGCAAAATAAAAGTGTCTGCACTGCTGCCATTTTGTCCATTCTCTTTGGTGAATTTGGCTGCACTGCATGCTACTGTGCTGCTGAATCAGTACGTTATCGGCTGGGGGTGGAGAGGAGTGCCTGGTCTGACATGGTATGGTTTGGCCTGTCCTGTCCATAGGGCCAACACTGCTGGAGGATGGGGATTATGTTACCCTTTACCATGCCATGCAGTTGTTTTTTTAAAAAAATATTGGGTGCCATTGCTGTCTGCTGCTTAGCTGGGACTTGGCACCATGAGGAGGGATCTCTCTGCCTGGCTCCACTTCCCAAGTTTGCTTAGTCTGTTCAAGCTACCACTGCCACAATGCCATGCCAAAGAAGAGAGTGCCCCTGGAGGGAGAGGGGTGTGAATGTCTTCTTTCTTATTTTTGTGACTGCTACTGGGACTTGTGCTTGCTAGCTTTTTTTTGTGGGATTTATTTTTCCATGCAGTTGCACAGTTTTGCAGGGTTGAGTGTGCTGTCTAGGCTGTGGCATGGCACACAACTAGGGTGGCCATACCTCCCCTTTAAAACAGGACGCTTATGAAAAACACATGTTCCAGGGTTGCATTGGTTCCAGTGCAGCCCTGAACTATATATTTTTCATAAGTGTCCTCTTTTAAAGGGGAGGTATGGCCACTCTACACACAACAGAGCGTAACTGATTCATTGCAAAGTGTTGGCACCATAAGGCCAGAGTCAGACTCAGATCTCTCTGCCTGGCTTCACTTCCCAAGTTTGCTTGGTCGGTTCAAGTTACCATTGCCACAATGCCATGCCAAGGAAGAGGGTGCCCCTGGGGGTGGGGAGGGGGTGTGAATGTCTGGTTTCTTAATTTTGTGACTGCTTCTGGGGCCTGTGCTTGCTGGCTTTTTTTGGTGGGATTTATTTCTCCATGCAGTTGCATACTGTTTTTCGGGGGCTGTTGTATGCTTCTTGAGCGAATATCCCTTGCTAGCCTGAATTTTTGTGCACTGCTTGGCTGGCATAATAATAAAGCGGGTGCACTCACTGCTGATGGTGGACTATGCTGTGGGTACACTACTGTTGGGTTTTGTTTTGTTTTTTATTTCTGCATGCAGTTGCACTTTTTTGAGGTTGTCTTCTGGAACGACTGCCCCACTCTTGTTAGCCTGCTTTTCTGGGTAATGCTTTGGCTGTGGGTTCAAGAACTTTGCAACAACTTTCTGAAGTTTCCAAAGTTTTCCAACATTCTGTGGTTCAGTCTCCGAAGTCCAAAGCTTCGGCAACAACACCAAATTGCCTCCCGAGTACTCGGAATGGCTATTTGGAACTTCAAAAATTGATCCGAATACCCATAAGTACTATTTGGTTCAGCCCTACTAATTACCATGTGGGACTGGGTCTGTGGGGCTGGATCCTGACAATATTCACCCCAGGGCCCAAGCAAACCTGTTATACCCAACAGTTAGGCTGGTGAATTGGAGCCTGATCAGTCTGCATATGGAGACTGAACTGGCAGCTGCCGGGTCGGTTGGGTAGATTTAGCACGCCATGTTAAAAGCAGTGCAGATGGATGAGGAAAGTGAGGTGATGAACAGCGTATAGGTTTGTTTATATCTAGAAAGGATGATTATGGGGAGAACTGGGGGAATTCATCCAAAGAGCCCTTTGGAATCCCAAGTGTCATAGCCCAGACCACAGAGTAAGGCTTGCCCCCAAGTATCAGGGAAGAAAAAGGGGGCAAGTTAAATGTTTGGGCGACAGATAGCCAAATCTTATTCCCAGAACAGGCTGGATTCCAAAAAGGCCGCTCCACTGTTGAACATTGCCTGTCCAACATCTAATTGAGAAGTATGTAAAGGCAGTCAGTTCTTTGTGGCCTTCCTGGATCTTAAGTCAATCTTAAGTCAGCATTTGATTCAGTCAGTAGAAACAGTTTATGGGATAAGTTAGACCATTTATCAATCGATAGAAGGCTTCTGTTTCTCCTTCAAAGGCTCCATGCAGACTCCACTTTGGTTGTTAAGACCAGTAGACAGGGCCATCTAACTGGGAACATTTCTACCTACTCAGGGGTTAGGCAGGGTTGTGTGCTTGCCTCCTTGCTATTCAATATATTTATCAATGATGTCATCCTGCTGCTTGCTGAGCTAAAATCCCTCCCCCCCCAAACTGGCCTCCCACTTTACAGGATGTCTCCTGTATGCGGACAATATCGCCATCATGTCCCAAACTCGCATAGGTCTTAATAGGCAACTCAATTGCTTTGCAGATTACTATAAGTCAAACAAATTACTTACTAATTATGAGAAACCCAAAGCAGTTGTTTTCTATAAAGCAAGAAAGTCATTTAAATGGGTTATGAATGGTAATACAATCCGCCAAGTAAAAGTCTTTAAGTATTTGGGCCTATATTTTCAGGCCAGGGGTAGGTGGAAAGAACATCACGATAGGGCTTTCACTGCTGCTAAGGGATCATCCTTGGCTATTCAGAAGTTATTTGGGAGCACGGGACGGAATACCTTGGACTTAGCAATCAGGGTCTTCAATAGTAAAACCCGGGCCCAGTTTCTGTATGGTGCCGAACTTTGGGCACCTCTTTCTTGCGTTAATTTGAATAAAGTGCAATCCAAATTTCTGCAAGGTCTCACGAGGGCTCCCAAGGGTACACCCACCGCAGCAATCAGGATTGAGGTGGGGCAGCGCAGTTGGTCTGAGGTAGCATGGGGACTTGCTCTGGGGCTTTGGATGAGATTGTTGAGGTCTCGTGAACTTGGTCTTGTTCAATTTTGGTTGGACGACCCATATAAAGGACAATGGACTAAGGCCATTGAGGCCTTTCTGCTTAAATTGGGCTTCTCACGCGATTACTTGGAAGGGAAAGATCTGTGTGCTACTAAATCGGAAATTTTGCTCAGGCACACTGATATGGCAAGAAGAGATCATCAGGATTAGGGCTTCCCCCCCACATGGCCTTTTATCTGCCATTGATGCCGAAACAGGGACCTATGACCCCGTATTTAACTTCTCCAATCTCTCCGAGGGGAAATTTTTTGTTTCTCTGTGCCCACTTCAATGCCCTGCCTACTATGGTATTGGAGGGCAGATTTCGAGCTATCAAGTTCTCAGATAGGCTCTGCCCATTCAATACACGTGTGACAGAAACAGTAGATCACATTCTGTTTGCTTGCCATCTGTATGACAATTTACGCAAGGAATTTTTATACCCTCTCCTGCTGCAATATCCTGGCAGGACTGATCATAGCTTGCTGCTATTGGCTTTATCCGACACAGTCCCAGAGATCTCGAGGGTCTCAACATTTCAAATTTCGGCTCTGAATTGCCGCCATCTTTTCCTGCAGTTGAAGTTCCCTTTGAAAGATGATGAGGTGAGTCACGGCACTCAGTCCATTTAGTCACCTCAACCAATGCCTGCTGTTTTGGATTTCCATGGGGATCTTTATCATGTTTGGGTGCTGAGGTCTGGGGTATGATTTTGGTGCTATGGATGTTATTAATGATATAGAGGACTATTTTGGGGGGCAAGGTGGGAGTTCCCTATATCCTAACATCCATGAATGTCCAATGGTTCATGTAATTTTGCATGAGTTGGCTTGATGCCTTGATATTTTGTCTATAGGAGAGTTCATTGAATTGGTATTGTCACTTGTTTTAACTGTACTGCATTTTTATTATTTTTACTTTTCTTTTTTGCAATGGCCATTGGCCCCGCTTAACAATAATTTGATTGATTGGTTGGATTGACTGGGAAGAAAAAGCTGCAGTTCCTTTAAGCTGTACACCTAAACAGCAGGAGTTGCTAGGTAACTGTACGGAGGCAGCACATGAGGTTGCTCATCACTTTATATGGCTCCCAGTTGCACCAAGCTTTTGCTGGCTATCAGATTCCCCTCAAGTCTCAGTCAGACCCCTCTTGCTGTTTACCTTTCCTTTGGAGCAGTTCCTGGTTCTGCTGTCTTGTCTTGTCCTGCTGCTTGCTGTCTCCCTGCCTTGTAGATTTTGAGAGTTACCTTTCCTGTGGGGATAGTGCTTCCCTCCCTCGCATCCCTGTCTATCTCATGCCTCTTCCTCTAGTTTGTGATTTCCTCCCTGGTGGTGCCCTCACTTTCCTCCTTCTGTACCCCAACTCCCCTTGCCCTCTCGCATTCCCCAACCATCTGTTCCTTTCCCTGTTGCAGCCTCACGCCCTTCCCCCCAACTCCACACAATTCCCCGATTGTCTTATTGTATCCATCTGAGTGTGTGACAAGTGTAGCTCTCCTACCATCTACTGGCGCTTAGTGGTATAGCCACAGCCTGTTGCTCACATCACCTGTGATGACTTTGGTTTTGGCTCACTGCCATCCTACCACAAGATCCTGAGGGGCATTTAGTGTGATGCTAGGTTTGTGCTCCCCCTTCTCTAACAATCCTCCAGCTCCCCCCCCCTCCAGACCTAACACCGAGATGGAGTAGCTGGGACAGATAGTGGGAGTATGTGGAGATCTTGGTGACACGAGTCAATCCGTGTCAAGTGATGAGGATGGAGGGCTGACGAGATCTGGCTTCTTTTTAGGCCGTTGTGCAGTAGGATCGTGCTCTGCTGACTTATCGCGTTTCTTTTTCTTCAGACTGTCTGATTTCTTAAGGGTATTTTTAAGCTGCCCCGGGCTGCTTTGCAGGAGGGGCGGGGTATAAATCCTTGAAATAAAATAATAAATAAATAAATTTTAAGTTTTTTGCTCCCTCTTATGAACAGAAGAAATGACAAACTTGTTTTTTGGTTTTTTTACTTTTCACAGGTGACATTTTGTTCAAGGTCGGTGCTGGCCAGGTAGACAGTGCCGACGGAGTCAGCATCAACGACGAAGAGGTTGCCACAGATGGTGGTGCCAAGCCCAGCTTCTGTGGTGGCAGAGTGCAGGTCTCAAGAGAGGAAGGAGAAGACTCTCCAGGTGCCTCTAGCACCTTTTTGGCTAATAGGAATTGCAATGACATTCTGCTGTCTTTTAGAGCTCTGCCCGGGAGGCTAGCACATGCTGGATAGCCAGTTGGCTCATGTGCCTCTTCTGAGGCTATTAGGCACTCACTGTGTGGGTCAATCAGAGGAAGTGATGTAGGGTACCCAATACATTTCTTAAATCCCCCCTTCAGGGTAGCTGATATAGCGCAGCCCAGGGTGAGGTCCAGCATCTCGCAAAATAAACTGTTATTCTTCTGAAGAAGTTTCTTCGGTTGTATCACAGGAGAAGGTTGGTTTTTTTACTGCTAGTTGCATAAGCGAGGAGAAACTTCCTTCAACTGCCGAAAGCCGTGGCAGTTGGAAGGAACTGAGGTAATTCATGCCTGTCTCCCCACCCCTCTTTTATAGTGTCGCCAGAAGCCTGCCAAAAGCACAAGCCATTGAGGGAGGGGCCATGGCATGCAAAAGAATCACTGCTTGGAGAAGTCTTTGGGCTGATCCACACAGATGCAGTACCCATAGAGGTAAGCTTGACAGAGCCCCACTCGAAGAAGCACTCCAACCTGCCAAGAGAAGCATGGAGAACAAAGTCCAGCAAGACTGAATATCTGTCAAATCCAAACCTTTTCAGGGACCTTTTGTCAAATCCAACAATGGGCATTAGGGGAGGACAGCCCCAGCTTTACCACTAAGCAGTGTTAGGCAGCAGAGGGGAAAATTTAAGAAGGTAAGGCAAGACACAGCAGCATTCTCTCCTAGCCCACAGTACAGATCCTGAGCTGGCTGCCTTGCACTGTAGGCTCGGGAATGCTGCCAACTCCTCACACTGAACTGCTGACATGAAGATAACACAGAGATGGGGAGTCTTGTCAATTTCACCAAGCCTTCGGTCGTCAATTTCAGACTAGACTCCCTGCTTCCACCTGACAGCTGACCAACAGGAAAGTGAGGCGATGAAGGGTGCATCACTTCAAGTGCTGCAGAAACTTAATATAGAAAGCTTTCCCTGAGGGAGAGCTTAGGAGTGGGGAAGACTGACATTGTCAGTACAGATTGTCCTCTGTATTTTTGGCAGGAAGCTCTTCATCACCAGCACCTTTGCCAGGAGATTCTCCTCCTATTCTGAAGGCAGAAGAATGGGGAATTTAAAAAAAACAAAACAATTATGATGGGGGAAACTTACTCTGTTGGGAGAAAGGAGGTTAAATCTCTTTTATGTTACCAACCATGTCTAGTGACCCAATGGCAGCATCAAAAAGTACATACTCACAAGTGATGTGGAATAAGTGAAAAGGGGGCTATTATTTACCCTAATAACAGAACTATGGGATATTAAGAAACTAACTGGCAGCAGATTTAAAAACAAACTCAAGGAAGTAATTTTTCACTTAATGTACAATTAACTTGTAGAACTTATTGCCGGAGAGGATGTTCTGAAAGGCCAATGAAGTAACTGGGCTTTTTAAAAAAGGACTGGACATTGTGAACTGGGAGAGCTTTGCGGGGGGAGGCCTAGTATGCCCCAGGAAAAAATAGTAGGAAAGCCATCGGTAAATCTCATGGTCTTCTATGTCTGTACACTAACACACAGAGTATGGGAAATAAACAGGATGAACTTGAACTCACAATACAGGAAGGTAAATAGGATTTAATAGGTATATTACTGGTAGGAACGATTCCCATGATTGGAATGTAATAATTGAAGGGTATAATCTTGTTCAGAAAGAATAGATTCAACAGAAAGGGAGGGGGAGTAGCATTATGTATCATAAGTTTATACATCTGCACAGAAATTCATGAGTGAGCACAGTAGTCCTGTTGAGAGTATCTGAGCAAAAATAAAAGGTGAAAGAAATAAAAATGATTTCATTGTTGGAGTCCACTACAGACTGACAAACCAAGCAGAAAACATGGATGATGCCTTCCTAAAACAAACTGTGAATCTTTCAATGAGGCAGGAAGTAGTAGTAATGGCGGACTTCTACTATCCAGATATCTGTTGGGAAGACAAACCTTGCTAAGCAAGGAATGTCCAGTAAATTCTCAACTTACCTTGCTGACAGCTTCTTTCAAAAGGTGAAGGAAAGAACGAGGGGGTTGGCTATCCTAGACTTGATCATAACCAACAGGGAAGACTTGGTTGAGGAGGTGAAAGGAGTAGGAACTTTGGAGGGAAGTGATAATGAAATGCTGGAATTCATGGTCATAAGAAAAAGTAAATATGAGCATAGTCAAACATGTACCTAGAACTTTAGGAATGATTTTAATAAACTCAGAGAAATGGTACGCAGAATCCCATGGCGAAATAAAGTAAAGGAAAAAGGAGTCCAAGATGGGTGAGAGTTTCTGAAAAATGAAGGCACAATCACAAACAATTCCAATAAGAGAGAAAAATGGGAGACATCTAAAGAAACCAGTATGGCTGCACAAAGAGCTTTCTGATGAACTGAGAACTAAAAAGGACATGTATTAGAAAAATGGGAAACATCTAAAGAAACCTATGCGCACAAAGCTTTTTTATGAGCTGAGAGAAGAAATCTTATCTCCTTTTTTGATCAAGTTACTAATTTAGTGGATCATCAGAATGTTGTGGACTTAATAAATCTTGATTTCAGCAAAGCATTTGACAAAGGGTGCTTGCTGACATTCAGGGAAGGGCGGGGACCAACATGAGTTTAACTCATGTTAGCGCGGTCATGTGAAATCCCCGCTTGTGTGCATAGGGATTTTAGCGTTATTTTCCTGTTCTCCTGTTTAATTCAATAACATGATACAGATCATGAAGGATGTATACAAACAAGTAGCCCAGACTTGTAGGGATGGTGTCAGGGAGGCAAAAGCATAGAATGAACTGAGGCTAGTGAGGAATGCTAAA
The DNA here is from genome assembly GCA_003113815.1 of Sphenodon punctatus. NCBI lineage: Eukaryota > Metazoa > Chordata > Lepidosauria > Sphenodontia > Sphenodontidae > Sphenodon > Sphenodon punctatus. Next base: position 2,220,585 of record QEPC01002186.1, on the reverse strand, counting down.
GGGGGGCGGGGATTACAGATATGTTAGAAGTGGTAGGTCCACTGCTCGGTGAAGATGGTGAAATGTTTAGAGGTGACAACGAAGGCCAAACTACTCAACTCCTATTTTGCCTCTGTCTTCTCCAAAAAGGGAAACTCTGTCCAACTTGACAAAAGTAGCATGAATGATGAGGGAGATAGCTACTCTAAACGAGTTCAAGCCTTTGGAGCCGGATGAATTACATCCTAGGGTACTGAAGGAACTTGCTGATGTACTCTCAGAACCTCTATCACTTTTGAGGACTTTTGGAGAATGGGTGAGGTATCAGAAGACTGGAGACAGGCAAATGTCCCCGTCTTCAAAAAGGGAAAAAAGGACGATCCGGGAAACTATAGACTGGTCAGCCTGACATCAATACCTGGAAAGACACTAGTACAGATTATAAAGCAGTCAATCCGTAAGCATCTAGAAAACAAATCAGTGATTACTAGAAGTCAGGATGGATTTGTCAAAAATAAGTCACGCCAGACTAATCTAATCTCCGTTTTTGATCGAGTTACTAATTTAGTGGATAATCGGAATGCCATGGACTTAATATATCTTGATTTCTGCAGTATTTGACAAAGGGTGCTTGCCGACGTTCAGGAAACGGTGGGGAATAACGCGAGTTTAACTCAGCGTGGTCATGTGAAATCCCTGCTCATGTGTGATGGGATTTTAGCCTTAAATTCCCATTTTCCTGTTAAATTCAATAACGTGATACAGGGTTGGATTTTGAGAGTAAATAGGAAAAGAATTAGGAGTAAATGGTAATGTGGTTCTCTCACACCAGCACATCTTTTATTATGGTGGTGAGGGCAAGACATTCCCTCCCCCACCCCCGGAAACAACTGCAATAGGTGAGTATACATCCTTCTTCCTTTGCTGTCTAAGTGGGCCATGTGATGCAAAAAAAAAGCAATTGGGGATATGGGATATAACTATACATCTGTAAAGTAAATAGACTGAGATTCTTAAAACTCTCGTCGTTAAATCTTTTTTCCCAGTCCTCAAATGATTCTTTATGAACTCTTCAATTTTACAACATCCTACCTACACAGATTCTTTCCTCAACATCTATTAATTAGAGAACTGGGAACTTTCACACAAGCAAGTTACCCTGGAGTAACCTCAGAGAAACCAAGTATTTCTCAGGATAACCTCTATCATGTGGTGTTAACATTGCATATGGATAGTTCCAGAGCAAAATTCCCCATGGATACTCTAGCCATAGGACTCTGCATGGTCCCCCAAGCTCTGCAGCAGAGTGATGGCATTAGCTTCAAGTCAAGGACATACGCAGTTGCTAAAGCAGTTAATTGACATTGCTCTGTACAAAGGTCAACTCTGCCCAAGCTTCCCCTCCTTCACAGCCTTTGAAAGTGGACAACCAGAACTCTAACTATGGGTAAAAACCAATGTGACAATAACCTGCTCTGGCCAGCATTGTCCCGCTGTGGCGGCTCTCACTAGGCAAAGTGCCAAAGTCACAGCCCAGGATACCACCTTCCCCACCACCAGGTTTTGGGCAAAGTGGGCCACAGCGGGTTAGAATGTATAGTCTGACCTAGCATGACCTGTCACGAGTCAGGGCTGCCATGGCTGTCCACCTCAGCAGTGTGTGATTGGCCACCAATGGCTGCCCAATATGGCAGGGTGGGATGGGGAACTGGTTGCAGCACGGGGGCAGGATCAGGACGGTTGCCTGGCTGGGGTCATGTGTGGTTGGTTCCTCGATCTGAACCCAGCCGTGTAAGTGGTGGCCAGGGACACTGCTGCTCCATTGTCACTTCTGTTTTTACTAGAGCTGAACCCAATAGTGCTTCTGGGTACTTGGGCCGAATTTCTAAGTTCTGGGCTGCGTACCTGGGCAGCACTTCGGCGTCACTAGTGAAGCACAAGTCGTCAGAAATCCCCAGAAATTTCGGAACTTCAGAAACTTTGGAACAGCAGAACTTCAGAAACTCAGAAATCTTCGGTGCCAAGTTGGCGCTTCAGCACATGTTGTCATGTGCAGCAGCTGTAGCCTTCATTGCCCAGCCAATCAGGGTGTGCAGAATGTGCACAACACATCCACCACCCCATCCTCCCTCCCCCCCCTTAATTCCCTGGCCAATAATTTTATTTATTTATTATTACATTTATAAGAATGCACAACACCACATGCAGCCTACACATATAGTTAGGATATCTCTCTCTCCTCGACTCTCCTCTCTCTCTCTCTCTCTCTCTCTCTCTCTCTCCCCTCGACCCTTGACTCTCTTGCCCCCCTCTTCTTCACGGACCGTCCGTCCTCTAAACCCCCACCCCTGGCTCACCCCTACCATCCGCTACCTCCGCTCCTGCACCCGAGCTGCCTAACGCCTCTGGCGCAAATCCCGCTCCTTCCCTGACTTCCTCCACTACAAATTCTCCCTCTCCTCGGCTATCTCCCTAGCTAGACAACGCTATTATGCCTCCAGGATCGAATCTTTCTCTCGCGACCCTTGCCGCCTCTTCTCTACGTTCGACTCCCTTCTTAAACCCCCCTGCCCTCCTCCGCCCTCTTCCCTTGCTGCTCAGGATCTTGCATCATTCTTCACCTCAAAGATTGACAAGATCTG